>JADBJO010037111.1:0-10097 GCA_016801955.1 Conus betulinus | reverse complement strand
GTATTGATACATGTTCTATTATTTCTGATTTGGATGGAGTGATCCACTGGATTCTCTTTGTCACCTGGGATATCTTTTTCTCTTTTTTTTTTTTTTTGGTTGTTTTTTCCCTTCTGTGAGTATTGTTTTCCCTATTTTACTGGCCCCTGTCCCTTTATACGTTCTCTTTCCGCTTACTGATAGTCCAACCAGACAAACCAGACATTGTAAACTATTATATATTTCTTCTATTCAGTTTTTTAATGTAGTATCCTCGCTACACAGCATTAATGCGTAGTCTATTTCCCACAGGAAATGATCACTGAAAAACAGGCAGGGGAAAAGAGAAGGCAAGCTGTCAGCGGTAATGGCAGCTGCCCAGCTGTATGGATGGAAGGGTACGGTAAATGGTTATGTTTTGAACAACCCTCTGTAATGATTTTGCCTTCTTGTGGAATTTGAAAGTTTTACAATCTAAATAAGGTTGACTTCTTTGTCAGGATGATGTAGACATCCGAGTGAACACAGTAAGACAGCATAGAAAGAATAGAAGAGGGGAGGGAAAGAATACAAGACAGAACAAAATAAATCTACTCCCACTGAAGAAGACTTGAAAGTTTTATGATCCTGTAGTATTAGCAAAAAACGAATGTGAATCTTACTCTCCAGATCAAATGGAGCAGGTGATAAGAGTGATTCTGTCTTCCCCCCCCCCCCTTAATGGAGCACGATGGTCCCCAGATGCTGCAAGTGAAAAGGGGTTTTATTTGCATGTCTCTGATTGTCCATCTCATTTTCTTTCTACCCCTTCTCCCCCCCCCCCCCCCCCCCCCCCCCCCACCCCCCCCCCCCACACCCCCCCCCCCCCCCCCCCCACCCCCTCCCCCCCCCCCCCCCCCCCCCCCCCCCCCCCCCCCCCCCCCCCCCCCCCCCCCCCCCCCCCCCCCCCCCCCCCCCCCCCCCCCCCCCCCCCCCCCCCCCCCCCACCCCCCCCCCCCCCCCCCCCCCCCCCCCCCCCCCCCCCCCCCCCCCCCCCCCCCCCCCCCCCCCCCCCCCCCACTTCCCCCCCCCCCCCCCCCCCCCCCCCCCCCCCCCCCCCCCCCCCCCCCCCCACCCCACCCCCCCCCCCCCCCCCCCCCCCCCCCCCCCCCCCCCCCCCCCCCCCCCCCCCCCCCCCCCCCCCCCCCCCCCCCCCCCCCCCCCCCCCCCCCTCCCTCCACCCACCCCCCCCCCCCCCCCCCCCCCCCCCCCCCCCCCCCCCCCCCCCCCCCCCCCCCCCCCCCCCCCCCCCCCCCCACCCCCCCCCCCCCCCCCCCCCCCCCCCCCCCCCCCCCCCTACCACCCGACCCCCCACTCCCCCCCCCCCACCCCCCCCCCCCCCCCCCCCCCCCCCCCCACCCCCGCCCCCCCCCCCCCCCCCCCCACCCCCCCCCCACCCCCCCCCCCCCCCCCCACCCCCCCCCCCCCCCCCCCCCCACCCCCCCCCCCCACCCCCCCCACACCCCCCCCCCCCCCCCCCCCCCACCACCCCCACCCCCCCCCTTTCTAGGTAAAACTTGACCAGTAGTAACTAATCACAGGAGAAGTTGTTAGCCTGCAGCATCATTCCTCCCACTCTGCATCGTCAACGTGATTTTCCAGAAAAATGTTTGATTCAGGCATTGCACGTTTAACATGGAGTTTTGGATGAAGACGAGGAAGGATGTTGTGGATGAAGAGTTCCTACAGGATATAACACAGCATAAACCATTGACACGGGACCAGAGGACTCAAAAATGAGTTCAGTAGGTTAAGGTGCTGGAGACAGAGAAGAAAAACACAATATCCTCGTGTCGTGCTTGTGTTTGTTTATCCATCAGTAATGGTTTGGAAAACTGATAATAAAGCGAATACAGTACATAGCTAAAGAAGCTGCAGTGCAGAGATTTCCAACGAAAATCGTTTAGTTTCACAAAGACCTTTCCACTGATTGATGTCTGACCTCTCTTTGTTGGCCACCTACAAATCTCTCTCTCTCTCTCTCTCTCTCTCTCTCTCTCTCTCCTCTATCTCTCTCTTGTTTGCGTTGTCTTTCTTCATTATGTACCTTTAATTGCTTATGATTCATTTTTTTGCCAAAAACTTGTAGTGAATATCAAGCAGAGATGCCAAATATATAGCAGGATGTGTTAAAAAGGACTAAACGATCCATGTTGCAAACATATGGAATACGGATCTCACCCTTGAGAGATGAAATTCTTCTAAACTAGGGTAAGGTAAAGTAATGTCGCTATAGCCCAGCCCACCACAAAGAGCCATACCAGAGCTATCATCTCGTTGAAGTCAACTTGCAAAGTCATTGAAAAAACAAACAAGCAACAACAACAACAACAACTAAGATTCACACATCTCTATAAAAATACCCCTTCTAAAAAACACCGGAAACTTAGTGAAAAAAAGGATTTCTCCTGTAAAATCTTTGATGAGATGAAAAAATGTTACTTTGCTTTAGATATTCAAAGATCACATGAGGTGGGACATATCTGAACAAGATTTTCATGGACTCTGTTGTAAAGTGTTCATGGTTTCACATCGTGCAAGGCCCAACACTCTAAAGAATATGTTTCACCGTGAGTGGTATATGAATGGAATGCACCACGGAGCTTCCTCACCTTTTAACAGATAAGAATGGGTGTAAAACGAGTGGCCTGTATGCAAACGGGGTTTGGACACATTTTGTACAATTGGTTATCCGTTCGTGAGTTCCATTCCTCCTGCTAAAGTACTTTGACATAAACCTATGTCTGTGGTTTCAAATCAGTGTGAGGGATAGACAGTCTGCTCAACTCTTTCTTTGTGGCCTCTTGGCAAACTGATCAACCACCTCGTTGCCCTCGAATGCCACACATTGCTGGGAACCCAAGCAAAATTATGTTGTATCCATCTAATTTCGTTGCTTCCCTTCATTTTACTACCTTTTACTATGTATATTTCTTTTTTGCAAGACTGTGGTATGATCAATAAGAAATGTCAAAAATAACACAGTTTGCTTTAAAAAGGGACTAACTTTCCAGGTTTCAACATATGAGATTATGGACCTCATCTTGAGAGAGGATTATAATTCTCACTAACTGGAAATGCTGAAGCAAGGGTCCAAGAAAATGGATTTATTTGTCGCAAACTTGAATAGAAGTCAAGCGCTCCAAAGTCTTCCGAGGTCAGGTACTCTGGTAGGAAGCTTATATTTGGGCGCTTGTAAGTCTATTGCTTTTCCAGTGATGGGTTTGAAATGAACTCATACAAGAAGCGCACGCCACCCGTGACCAGATCCAAAGGATTCCTCTTAAGATAGAGGGTACAAACGGCGTCACATCTAAAGCATTCATTGTGCTAGCACTGCCCTCTAACGACTATATCCTTCGAAAAAGTGTTTTATCTTTAGTTTCACTATCTCCGAACTTCGGCCAGATTCCCTTTGCATCATTTTCAAAGACCTTCTATCTGTTTTCATTAACTTTCAGGGGAAAGGATTGGGGATCACCAATGATCTCTTCCACACAAGCTGATAATGATGTTTCTCATCTGATTAGGATATAGTCTAGCTCTGAACTGAAGACTGGCATAAAAAACAATAAGTAAGCTGAGATCCTTGTTCCACCTCCTCGAGTGAGGCTTAATCCTAACATCCTCCTCTTGGGTTAAGTTGTAAGGGACCTGCTACCAGGAGACTGACCAGGGAGTTTATGCGAGGTTTTGTCCATTTGACAGGATTACACCAGAAGGAATTGGCAGTCTTCTGTAGAGGCCTACAGTCAGTGAGGAGGTAGAGAAGGTAAAACAAACATCCTGATTGATGGGGCGTCCACGTCAAGTTCTTCTGGATCGGACTACTGTCGTTTAAGTTGGCAGTTACACGTTGAAGTTGGCAGTTACATCCGGTGGCGAAGAGGGCTATGTGGGAATGTTCCTTAAGTTCGACAAGTCTCCCAACCAACGGACTGTTCGGGGGAGACCACTCATTAGGGCGCAGCATGGTTGTGTCAGAAATGTTCGATTTCCTGGAAACATGCTGGATCCGCAAGGCGTACTTGTAGAGAGTGGAACAGACTGAACGGGGAAGACACTCTTCGTGTCAAAGTGTGGAAATGTGGTGTTCATTCTAATTACTGTCATACACTGTAACTGCCGAATGGTCAAACAAAACAGTTACACGTTTCCCTGTTAAAGGTGAGAATTCAATGCTGTGGACAATGTTGAACAACAGTCGGCTATTTCTGGCAAAACTGATGATTTTCATTGATAGCACTTGACTGGGGCCTTTTTGAGAACATATACATATATTTGAAGATTGGTGGTAAAAACCGAAACAAAGTTTCATGTCACTTGAAAGAGACTCATCGAGTCGAAAACGTGGTGTATTGTTTTTGTTTTCGTTTTGACCCCCTTTTTTTGTTGTTTCGGTCTTTACCACCAATCTTCAAAAATTATATAGTTGACGTATTTTCATTTCTGAAAATACTCTACAGTGCCGATTTCTTCAAATGGAATCAAACTATGAACGTCCTCAATTGGAAGTAGCCAGATAGACACTCCAGCCATATGTTTTTCCACTTATCAAAATCAAACTAGATCAAGCTGATGAGAAAATTTGCGCACGTTCAAAACATTAGTCGAAATTGGTATATGAAATTGAAACAGCAATTTCAAAACGAAGGTTTTGATTAGATATGGATGTAGATAGTTTTTTTTAAAGTGCCAGACAGGGTAAGAAACCACCTTACTTTAAACTATGTTAATTCAAACACGTGCAGTGCAGTTTTTAGTCGCAAGAAAAAATAGACACATGAACTTAAAGTAATAATACATATCAACAGAATATTAAAGACCGAAACTGTTACTGCTGTACCTTTTCAGGAAACTTAACCAAGATTAATTAATTTATAGTTGAAAAGCCCAGAAATAGGAACATTAATAATGTATAGTCTAAAAGCCCAGAAATAGGAACATAGCCTTTTTGTAACATATGTTACCATTTACACAACGGTGAAATGGAAAAGCATTTTTCGGAATTGTAATTCCAAGACATCATCTTACCAACATCACCGATGACTTCCAAATTGTATTATTCACATGAGGAAATATCAATAAAACAGGAGCCTATGAATTACCTGTCACAGGCAGCACACGTAACTTAATTAAATATTTTCTGTTCACGCATGTTATTTCCATTCCCGGCCAGGCAGAGAAGCTTCTGAAGACGGACGAGTTCTTTTGCCTTTTTTCGTTTTTCCTACATATATTCAGAGTATAAGAGAAAAGGGTTCAGCGCTGAATTGAGTGGCAACATCAAAATGGCCATGGCAACAACATTAAGCTCCTCAGGAATTGTGACTTCTTTAGACTTCACACTCACACTGTTTTTACTCTCTGTCTCTATTCCCTGGTCAGACATAGCATTAGCTTTTAACTGACCAGTAAATGAGACACTGTCCTGCCGCTATCCACAGAAAAAGAACCAAGTTACAGACGATCATGATGCTGAAGGAGTAGCCATGACCAGCGAACTCTGCTCTGGTAACAGGAAGTGGGATACAAATACCCTTCTGACGATAAAACTCCCAGTGTGATGTCGAAGGAAGCAGAGGTACTGTAGCCAAGATGAGTCCTAATGTCCATATGATAATACAGGCTATCTGAGCTGATGCAGCTCTGAATCGGATCTGACTGAACGGAAAACGAATCACAAGGAATCGATCTAAAGTAATCAGGCAGATGAGCAAGGCGGACACCTCAGAAGACAGAAAAGCTAAACACCCAGCCACGGTGCAAACTGTGCTCTTTTTCCAGTCAGTTTCTTTCCAGACGTACACGCCCGAAAAAAACCTGATCTGCCACTCCAATGGACGCTAGGTAAAGTCCCATCAGAAAGTCTGAAATGCAAAGGTGTAGTATAAAGACAGCAAAGCCGACTTTGGCCTTTTCTGATGAAAAACAACAAACGGTAAATTAAACTGCTAATGTTTCCACAAACTGCAAGCACAGAAAAGATTGCAAGGACAAAGCGGTAAAACACCTGACTTTAACAAGTTTTCACAGGAGGAAGTTCGTCAGAGGGTGATAAGCAATCGCCATAGAACATGTTTGGTAAAACAGAGGAACAACACAGCTTGCTGTTGTCTGACAATACATGGGTGAGAGGCTGTTCATACCTTTCATGAAGTCTGCAGTGAAACCAATCACAGGACAGCCCTGCACGTCTAAAACACGCAGGTGTGGAAACAAATCGTTCCCCCCAAAGATAATGAATTCCACTCTGAGATAAATTTAGAACCTGCAAGTTTGGCAGAATCCCTGACAAAATACCCAGCTTGAGAGAATGGAATTTGACTCTGGAATATTGAGCACCATCAATGAAAGCAGCTGATACTTTCTGCTGACATCAAATATAGTATTGGATATAGGATTACCTGCCAGATTCAGTCTTTGAAGAAAGTGTGATCCCACAAACACTTCGAAGGTGACATGGGTCAGTAGATTATCCCTTAAATCTAAGCTGTGAAGGTTGGGCAGACGTGGGAAAGAACGTGTGTGGAAAGTGTGGGGACAGATGAAGGTCAGACCATAACCACGTACATGATGCAGGACATGTCAAATCACACATCAGTTCATCATCATGCTGTGGACATTGAGGCAGGCTGCCACATAGGTGATGCATGTGTACGCATGTTGTACGGTCACTGCCACGGCATCGGTAGAACCCTGGACATGTGTAAGAATGTCATGATCTGGACAAGTCGTGACGTCATTACACCTGACGTAAACGGGTAGACAGTATAGTCACCACTGTGGCACCGGAAGTGAGTGTCAGGACAGTGGGTAATGTTTTCAGGGAGAGGAATAACAGTGAAGGTTCCAGGTCTGTCAAAGTTGACTAGGAATGGAATGGGGTTTTACTGGTTTTAAGTCTCGTCGTTTTATAACTCCAGACACACTGCATTTCATCAACGCCGGTCTTGCAGTTCTGTAGCCATCACAGATGCGGATCAAATTCACGCACTGAGCACATACCATACGCGCGCGCACACGCACGTAGGTCTTCACACAAGCATGCATACGCGCACACACACGTATACACACATGCATAAGTACACACACACACACACACACAAACACACACTCACACCTCACAGACACCCACGCGCACACACTGTATAACAACTTATTCGTATACCGTCATCATCATCAAGATCATTATCATCACCACCAATCATTATCATCGCCATTATCAACATTATCACCACCACCACCATCGTCATCAATTTCATGAGATTTGATGCTATAATATTGACAATAAGGGTAGTAGAAAACCAATAAATGTACTTCTGTTACGACGACGACTGCAATTTCGATTTCTGCTACTGCTTGATGATCATCACAAAGTACACCGTCACGTCATCTGTAATGTATTTGAAACACCTATTGATTTTAGTTCATGATTACAGTGTTTTGGCACTTTTAGCTGTGGTTATCTTTAGTGTGGCTTTGTTTTGTGTCCTTGTTTATTGCTTTTACAATTAAGTAGTGGGAGAGAAAAACAGTACTGGCTAACTATTCTTCAGTCATTGTAGTAATGACTTGGCAAGATGTGAAACTTTTAGAAAAAGAAAAAAAAAATGAAGAAAACGGTGGGGAGTGGAGGAATATAGTACGTAAAAACATGAGAAACCCTTCACTACTTGCCTGAGGAAACCATCGTAATCCCTCTCGAAGGCAGATCTATTTGTATTGCCTGCTTCTAAGCTTTTCGTCAGCTGGATCGTACTCATCACGGGGACACAGCTGATTGTATCTGTGCTCTTGGTGTCAAATAGAGACACACCACGTCCATAATTCTGTGGTCTTCTCACCACCAAGGATTCAAAAAAAGATTCCAACAGCACCCCGAAAGCAGCCAACGAAGGGTAGTAAAAGGAACAAAAACGAAAGTGTGGAGAGGAAAAAAAGTTGCTGAAAAACTAAAAAGCATTATGCAAACAGTATAAAATGCAGGGGACAATCTTTGAGCCTATGCTTGAGGATCCATTCAAGGATTCAAGGGAGATAAAAAGACATGGAACAAATCTGAGTGGTCAGCTCTGCAGTGCAATAACAAAGCATTGTCAGTGGCTAAGAATTGTGCAGAACAACCTTTACTTAGATCTCCTAAGAAATGCAATCTCCCACTGATTGACCTAACAATAATACTTGTTTTATTTGCTGTTTATTTTTGTTTTGTTTGTTTGTGTTTGCTTCTACATTAGATATAACAAGCAATTAATCATAGTTTTGTCATTAGATGATCAACCACAATTAACTTCATGTCTCAGAGAAGAGGGTGTAGGGCGAGGCTAGGAATTTTAAAAAAAAAAACAAACGGCAGTTTCTGCGTATTACTCTACGCAATGATATGAAAATGCTTTCGTTGATGGAACATACTTTGAATAAGAGTTAGAAATTGTATGTTTTTCGTGACTTTATCTTTCCTTGAATGACAGGTTTATATGAAGAAACAGATGGTTTATTTTCATACTCTGTAAAATTGTTGGTTGTTTTCCTACTCTTGGACACATCCACACAAGTCCGAAACAGTGTTCCAGTAGTACTTTCTGTACATGAGAGCGAGAGAGAGAGACGCGAGAAGAGAGAGAGAGAGAGAGGTGCGGGAGGAGAGAGGAGAGAGAGAGAGAGAGAGAGAGAGACAGACAGACAGACAGACAGAAGAGACAGACAGAGACAATGAGAGAGTTTGAGAGAGTTGTGTTTGTGAGATGTATTGTAAGTTACCTAGTAACTGGGCACATTCTGGTGAATGTATCAGACGGTAATCAGTTCATACGACTACCATAATTTCCCCTGTTTACTAGTATTAAACAGGCTGACAATGGATTGACTCATTGATTCATAACACTTAGTACGCAGATCTGCCATGACACACAGAAGAATCATGGAGGTTGGTTACAAAAGAACACACCTGTTGCTGTCCACAGCGAATTGCACTGTGCTGGCACACTGGGTGCGCACAAAAGTCTTCATCGGTTGCCCCAGGACAGTCGTCTCTGAAGTCACACAGCAGACTGTAAGGGACGAACTCCCCAGACTCAGCACATGAGAAGTAGGGTTGAGCTGGTCCCCTCAGCACGTCACACTTCACGTGGTACCATTCTTCAGCCGTGACCAGGTTTCTGCAGACACTTTCTGTGCCAAAGGCCAACATGGCGTGCGTCACGTGCTGCAAGGGACGCGTCATGAGAGGAAAACGTGACACAGTGGTGCTGTTCTATACCACATGACCGAGGGGGGGCGGGGATTTGTGGAAGAGATTTCACAAAGATAAAATTGTGCTACATACGCAGTCTTGTAACAATCTGTGAGAAACGTAAAGTGATGGAACAAATGATGGTAGAATATTTGTCCACATAATTCATCTCCATGTGGCGCGCTAGTTTCTCAGGGGGCCAGTAGTAAGCCACAGAACTGCTTCCCCAGTACCACGTGTTAATATACCTGGAACAGTACACTTTTATTACACACAAATAATTTTGCTCAGCTTCAGTCATAAGGCTGAATGTACAGCTTTCCGTGTTTACTGACTCGCGCGCGCACACCACACACAAACACACACACACACACACACACACACACACACAACACACACATATATGTATATATATATATATATCTATATCTATCGAGAGAGAGAGAGAGAGAGATGAGAGAGAGAGAGGGATATTTGTATGTGTATGTATATAAATGTGTACACTTAAAATGTGCATAAACAAATGGGCATCTCTCCTCTATCTCTCTCTCTCTCTCTCTCTCTCTCTCTCTATATATATATAATATCTATATAGATAGCACAGATAGATAGATAGATAGATAGATATGATAGATAGATAGATAGAGAGATGTATGATAGATAGAATTAAGAACACAAAAGAAAACATGACCACTGTAAGGGAAGCTACAGATCAATTACGTACTAATTTCGGCCTCCTATGCGAAGCTTTCTTTAGGACTTTAACTCGCTTCTGTTGAATGAAACACGTCGTTCTGCGCACTACGGTCATGTTAAAAAAGACGCCAACTCTCTCCTCTCTCTC
>JADBJO010037110.1:7500-10098 GCA_016801955.1 Conus betulinus | reverse complement strand
CACTGAGTGTGTGCTTCAGATCTGACAGTGGACACAGTCAGTAGCGAGCTTGGTAATCAGGACCACCCAATGCACAAGAGGTAGACAAAGAACCAATCATCATCATCATCATGGATGTCCATCGTGGTCGACGAAGACGTCAGTGACTGCATGTGTGAGCTCAAGCCAAAGCTGGACACACAGATACGTCCACACTCTGGGCATGCGACAGCTGTCACTGGATCAGGTCTCTCCTCTCTTTGCGGGCTTGGCGCTTCTGGTCCAATTCCTGCAGACGCTTCTCTTCGAAACTGTTTACTCCTTTGTGGACAGCAAGTCACCAGACACTGCGCTCTGTGGCAAGTGTTTCCCAGCCCTGAAGCGGGATGCCACAGGCCGCCAGTTATACTTTCAGGCAGTCCTTGAAGCGTTTGAGTGGGTCGCCCAGTGTTCCTTGTTCCAGCTGCCAGCTCAGAGAAGAAGACCATTTTTGGAAGTCGCGTGTCGTCCATTCGTACCACATGCCCAACCCATCTCAACTGTACTTTCATGATCAGAGCCTCGATACCAGGTATCTTTGCTCTGCGAAGCCCTTTTCTGTTGGAAATCCTGTCCTCCTAGGAGATGCCCATGATCTTATGCAGGCAGCGGAGGTGGAACTGATCCAGAGTTTTCAGTTGTTTCCTATACAGTGTCCAGGTCTCACAGCCGTAGAGCAGTGAGATGGGCAACAGGCGACTGCTGCTCTGTAGACTGCCAGCTTGGTGCTTAGAGTGATGCCACGCTCTCCCCCACACTATGTTCCAAAGCCTGCCGAAGGAAGCTCATGCTTTCGCCAATCTGTTCGACACTCCTTTTCCACGCCACATGTTGAAGACAAGCAGCGTCCGAAGTAGGTGAAGCTGTCAACATTGTTCAGGGTCGTGTCCTCGATTACGATGTTTGGTTCTGGAGGAGGAGGCTGGTGCTGGGTGGAGCATCACTTCTGTCTTCCGCAGGCTGATCATCAAGCCAAAGGCCTTTGCTTCTGCACACAGGCAACTGGCAAGCTCTTGCAGGAGGTCTGTTTCGTTGAGTGCTGCGCGTGTGCACAGTCATCGGCGAACAGGAAGTCTCCCACAAGGGCCTCAGAACTTTTGTTCTGGCCTTCAGGCGGCATAAAGTCTAAGAAGCGGCCATTACATCTGTAGCAGAGTGATCCCACGTTGGTACTGGAGAGAGAGCAGGAGAACTGCATTGTGGCGAACATGAGGCTGGACAGGGTTTTGATGCCAGACACAGCATCCTTGCTTCACTCCGTTGGACACCGGGAAGGGGTCAGACACAGTGCCTCACCGTTTCCACTACGCGAGCCATCATCCCGTCATGGAAGGATCGTATGATCTTGACAAACTTCAGTGGCAACCAAGTTTGGACAGTATGGCACACACAGGACCCTCGCGACTGACGTTATTGAAAGCCTTTGTCAGGTCCACAAAGAGGATGTAGAGGTTCTGATTCTGTTTCCGTTCCCGCACTTCTCTTGCATGGTGGCGACAGCGAAGATCGTGTCGATTGTCCCCCCCTGTTGCTCCTGAAGCCACACTGGCTCTCGGAAAGACGACATCGTCCAGCAAATGTGTACCCTGATGGGCGATTAATGGATTGCCACGGGCCAGCATAAATCTTTCCTGCTATGGCTCAACAGTGAGATGCCTCTGTGTTGTCGCACGATGCTCTGTCGCCGCTTGTTCTTGTGCAGGTTTATGATGTTGGCACTCTTTAGTCTTGTGGTACTGACGCTCCCGTTTCATCCCAGAACTGGCACAGTGCTGCGAATCAGCTCAGTTAGCTGGTCGACATGGCCTCTCTCCACGCAGCCCTTGAAGATCTCAAGGGGGAATGCCATCAATCGCTGCCCGGTGCCTTTCCGACTTGAAGCTGCTTGATCGCTTTCTGTGGATTTCCTCGCTTAGTCGATGGTATATCAAGCGATGTCTCAAACTGACGTTGGGCATGCATGTCCTGGATTGTCCCTGGTCCGGATCGGAGTGGGATAGGTCTATTCAGAAAAGTGCTGGCAGAAGCTGATCATACACCTCATCTACACCTCCGACTGTACAATATCCACTCCTTCTCCTCAGTAAGCAAAGTGCCATCAGCTGTGCCGCTTCCACAGCCGCGCCATGGCGCTTGGAGGAGGGGCCCCATAACGACAGCCTTCGGGCCTGCACAAAAACTTCTTGGAGTTGTGGTCATCAGCGTACTGTTGTAACCAAATGCAGCCTTCTCTTTCCCACAATTTGTCCGACATCTTTCATCTTGTCTCAGTTGGCGCTGGGACCCGCTTGCCTCTAGATGCTTGAGATCGATCATGCCTTGGCTGTTGATCTCTTGTCGGCATTGAGCCATCAGTTTGTGTGGGGCTTCGTGCTTCTGCTGCTGTAGCACAGGTCTGGTCCCCTGCATCGTCGTGTTTGTTGCTAATCGAACCAGATTCCTGGTGTATCGTTTCCTCTTTGGGTGCCCCAAGAGACAGCCTGGCCAGAGCCGTAGACTGTGTTCTCTGAAGTTTACCCAGGCCCTTTCCAAGTGTCAGCTTCATCATTAAAACTATTGAGCGGGCTGTCTCGCAAGGAC
>JADBJO010037109.1:5000-10098 GCA_016801955.1 Conus betulinus | reverse complement strand
AAGGCGCTATTATAAGTTCACATAAGAGTTAGTGAGAGTTCAGCTAGTTGAGGAGTTCCTCTCTCTCTCTATTTCTTTACTGTGTTGGCACATGTCGGAAAAGAAGAACAAAGCCAAAAGCTATTCCAGCCCAAACCACCCGCCCTACTCCGGTTGTCAGTGGGGGGAGGGTGGGGAATATTTTTTATTTTAAAACCCTTAGGTCTCCCACCACTAAGCTACCACCCCTACCCCCCAGCCAAACTCTGACCAGTGAAAACTCAGCACAGCTCCAACGGAAACATACCCCCGCCTCTGACTACCCCACCCTTTATCCCCCCCCTCCTCCGTCCCCTCCCCCCCCCCCCCCCCCCTCCCACACACACGTACACAACCTAACCTGTTCTCTAATCCGCGTACGCTGAGCCGAGTGTGAACACCGGAGAGAAGATGGAACATAAAGAGGTGGAAAAAAGGGAGGAAGAGCGTGGGAGGGAAGAGAGGTGAGTTAGTGGAGGGGGGGGGGGGGGGCGAGAAGGGTGGGGAGGTTGGGGGGAGTGAGTGGAGGGAGAAGAGGGAGGAGACGGGAGGAGAGAGAAAAGAAGGGAGAGAGAGGAGAGAGAGAAGCAGGGGTGAAGGGGGGAGGGGGGGGTTGACGGGAAGGAGGGAGGAGCAGGAATATAGAGAATGGAGCCCCGATTGGTCACTTTAGGTGACCAGTGAGTCCTCTCGGGTGGGTGGTGGCTAGTCTCCACTGGTGTGTGGGCAGCGCGAATGTTAAGCCGAATGTTTAAAGCTCCAATCATGGTCAGTTTACCCCACCGAGCCCCGACCCCCTATCCCCCCCCCCCCCCCCACCGCAACCCTAATCTCCCTCCTCCCCATCTACCCTGCGCTTCAGGCGGTCAGTCAGTCGCGCGCTGCCACTCTAAACCGTCTGAAGAGGGACATTTCTGGTCCCGTGTGTACGCCCTGGAGTGGTCTACACGTGTGTACATTTATACAACGCCTGTGCTCTCTCTCTCTCTCTCTCTCTCTCTCTCTCTCTCTCTCTCTCTCTCTCTCTCTCTCTCGCAAGCTGCTCCTTCCTCTTGCACGGTGATCACACAGATACAGACATCATACTCTCACATGCGTGCAGGTACGCATGGACAAAACAGACAGACAGATAGACAGAGATACAGAGATAATATTCATACTTCACTGTACCCTGTAGAATGGTTTTGGAAAAGCGAGATGACGTTCATACTCCGCTCTAACCTGTAGAATGATCTTGGAAAAGTCAGATGATATTCATACCCCACTGTACCCTGTAGAATGATCTTGGAAAAGTAAGATGATATTCATACTCCGCTGTAACCTGTAGAATGGTGTCGGACAGGCAGACACGGGAGAGAGACTAGTCCACCCTCTATTTTCCCCTGTACATGGTCATGGACAGTGAGCCGTGGTGAGGTGCATGTCCATCCACCATAATCATCTGTAGAATGGTGTAGGACAGGGAGACATGGTGAGGTACAAGTGTACTCTGTAGAACGGTCTTAGACAGGGAATCATGATGAGGTACATTATCCGCCCCTCCATGGCGCTTGATGTCCGGGTATTCAATTTACACACTACAAGGATGCGTGACGCTTGGTGGAGAATTCCTGAATTCTAAGCATATCAGAGAGAGAGAGAGAGAGAGAGAGAGAGAGAGGGGGGAGAGGAGAGAGAGGGAGAGAGGAGAGAGAGAGAAGAGAGAGAGAGAGAGAGAGAGAGAGAGAGAGAGAGACAGACAGACAGACAGACAGACAGACGTACAGACAGACGGACAGGCAGACAAACAGACATGTGAAATCGCCGACTGACTATGTAAGGACAATGTTAAAGTACAGGCTGAAATTCTTTGTGATAAATCATCCTTCCATAAATTTGTGAGACGAGAAGGCACTTTGTTCCATCTGTCACACGTAGGTTAATGGGGACCTATAACATGCTTTTGCTGTAATCAATGAAAAGGTAATTAAAGAATACACCAACTGCGCGCGCGCGCGCGTGTGTGTGTGTGTGTGTGTGTGTGTGTGTGTGTGTGTGTGTGTGTGTGTGTGTATGTGGTGTGTGTGTGTGTGTGTGTGTGTGTGTGTGTATGTGTGTGTGTGTGTGTATGTGTGTGTGTGTGTGTGTGTGTGTGTGTGTGTGTGTGTGTGTGTTTGAGTACGTGCGTGCATGCGTGTGTGTGTTTCTGTATGGAACATATCTTTTAGTTACAGGGAATAGCGATATTTACACATGTAGAACGATGATTCACAAAATACATTATTTTTTTTTAAAATGTTTTTCATAAAATGGCGGTCATTCTTTCTTTTTTTTCAAGCCTTGTTTTAAGCGTTATGAATTAAAAATGACAGCAAACTGGACACCCCCCCCCCCCCCCCCCCCCCCCCAGGCCCTCCTCCCTTTGTCTCCCCCTCCCTCCCTCCTTGTCTCCAAACTCCACCATTCTCCCCTCACCATGTTTACCTCAGAGTTCCAGTTTCATCAAGGAGGCGTCACTGCGAGCAGGCAAGGCAAATATCACTGTAAACCGCATTTTGCTGGCCCGTAAGACGAAATGTGATTGTGGCAGTGAATGACATAAACAATAAGCATGCCCTCACACACACACAACACACACACACACACACACACACACACACACACACACACACACACACACACACACAACATACGCATTCACACACGCGCGTGTGCACGCGCGCGCGCGCGCGCGCGCACACACACACACACACACATGCGCACGCGCATAGCTACTCTCACACACACACACACACACACACACACACACACACACACACACACACACACACACGTGCGCGAGCGCGAGCGCGAGCGCACACACTCACACATACACACACATGCACGCACGCACGCACGCACGCACGCATGCAAGCACATCCAAACGTACGCATGCATGCAAGCACACACACACACACACACACACACACACACACACACACCACACACACACACACACACACACACACACGCTTACCAAGAACGATACTGCTACTACACACAACAAGTACTACTACTATCACTACCACTTCTCCTCCTCCTCCTCCTCTCCTTCTCCTACTTCTACTACTTCCACCACCACCATTACCACCACTACAACTGTTATTACAACTACTTCTACTACTACTACTACTACTACTGGTCAGAAAAAAAAAGGGTGGATGGGTGGATGAGTGGAATGGATGGGAGGGGGGTGTGGGTGAGGGGATGAGGGTGGAGGACGGAGGAAATGAAGTCCAGGGAAAAAAAAAAAAAAAAAAGAGATTGCGTAGTATCATCATGACCTCGCCTCGCCTGACCTGCTCGTTGACCAAACAGCGCTGGTCAGGCGTTGGAAAGCTTTAGTCAGTCGGTGACGTGCAGCAGGTTATAACGTTAACAGTCACCACAGGATGATAGGGCAGACTGGGGACAACCACTTCTGTAGGGTACGGGGGAATAAGAGGGACGTGTCTAAACGCTGCTTGGATACCCACAGACTGGCCACATGTGAAGGTGTGAAGAGCGAAACTGGCGTGTTCTTCTTTCTTTTATGTTCTTGTTCTTCATGTTTTGTCTTTTTGTTCTTGTTCTTCTGGTTGTTCTTGATCATGTTGGTGTTCTCCTTGTTCTTGTGTTCTTGGTCTTCGTGTTCTTGTTCTTCTTGTTCTTTCATGTTTTTGTTCTTTTTGTTCTTGTCTTGTGTTCTTGATCATGTTATTGTTCTTCTTGTTCTTCTTGTCCTACTGGTTCTTTCACTTTTCTTGTTCTTCATCCTGTATTCTTGTTCTGTTCTTTGCATCATCATCGTCGTTGTCGTCGTCGTCGTCGTCGTCGTCGTCGTCGTCCTCCCTCCTCCTACCTCCTCCTCCTCCTCATTCTTCTTTTTCTTCTTCTTCTCTTCTTCTTCTTCTTCTTCTTCTTGTTTCTCTTGAGTTCGAGGCCAGCAGGTTCTTTCGAACACACAA
This sequence comes from Conus betulinus, assembly GCA_016801955.1. Classification (NCBI taxonomy): domain Eukaryota; kingdom Metazoa; phylum Mollusca; class Gastropoda; order Neogastropoda; family Conidae; genus Conus; species Conus betulinus. The sequence continues at coordinate 6,115 of JADBJO010037109.1, read as the reverse complement.
CGCTTGACCAGCGAAATCAGGGCTTTTACCACTGAGCACAAAACAGACAAACATCCAAGTTTTCAACAACAAAAAAGTGCCGTGAGTGTGACGTTGGGAGGTGGACAGTGGCTACTCCTGTTCGGGGAGGAACGGGGCCCACATTTCCGTGATGGGTCCAGTCAGTCTCTGTCGTGAGTGCTGGTGTCTTCCCTCGCATCTGTTGTCTTATGCTGTGATTTGTCCTGACGCGCACATCAACACAGACACAGACACACAGACACAGACCAGAACCGACAGACAGACAGCACAGACACACACACACACAACACACACAACACACACACACACACTCGCACACACACAAACACCACACACAACACACACACACACACACACACACACACACACACACAACACACACACACTCGCACACACACACACACACCACACACACACACACACACACACACACACACACAACACACACGCTCTCTCTCTCCTCTCTCTCTCTCCTCTCCCCTCCCTCTCTTTCTCTCTCTGTATCTTTCTTTGTCTCTGTCTGTCTGTCTGTCTGTCTGTCTGTCTGTCCGCTCTCTCTCTCTCTCTCTCTCTCTCTCTCATTTTGTGTAATAGTTTTAGTGTTGGTGTTGGTGTTAGTGTGCGTTGTGTGTGTGTGTGTGGTGTGTGTGTGTGTGGTGTGTGTGTGTGTGTGTGTGCGCGCGCGCGTAGCGTGTAGTGTGGTGTCGTGTGTGGTGTGTTTGCGCGCGCGCGTGTGCGTGTGCGTGTGTAACTAGCATGCGAGCGTGCGATGCGTTTGGTTCGTGCGAAATGTGTGTGCGTCTGCTGTGTGTGTGTGTCTCTGGTGTGTGTGTGTGTGGGTGTGTGTTGTGTGTGTGTGTGTGTGTTGTGTGTGTGTGTGATGGAAGGGGGTGAGCTGCGAACTGGGGGCATGTTTGGTATCACTGATGAAGGGGGTCCTGTCGACTGGAAACCTGGATACCTGGTCTCCCCCCGGTAAGCTAACACAAAGAAGCCTTTGTGTTTCGCACTTTCAGTCGGCATTGGCCTTTCTCTCTTTCACTCCTACACTAATTCCATTCATGTATCGTCCTGGTCCTGTGCTCTGTGTTTCT
>JADBJO010037109.1:0-2500 GCA_016801955.1 Conus betulinus | reverse complement strand
TAACGGACAATCGTTTTGGGCGTGAAATGAACAAATGGCCAGTCTATACAGCCTTCTGTTTGTTTGATTTTTCTTTCTTTCTTTACCTATTTCATTCATGCTTGCCTTGTAATACGCGCACGAACATGTCAGTGGATGGAATTTAATGCGCGTGTACCTTTGTGGATGGAGAAGATAAAGTAGAAAGGTAGGGGGGGGGGGGGGGGGGGGGGGGGGGGGAGGAGAGAAAGGGCACAAGACAATATGCTCGTTTTTCATTTATCAAAATAATAATAATAACAGCAGCAACAACAACGACAATAATAATAATAGTAACAATGACAAAAATCGGTGAAACTGCTTTGATATAAAAAATCAAAGTTTGAGTCAAGATCTTATGATCTCTGAATCGTCGAATAGATTATCATCATTCTTTCTTTTTTTTTTTTCTATTTTCAGGTTCGCTTCGCTTCATCATCTGTGGACTATGGAGGTGACGGGTGATGGTGATGGTGACGGTGACGGCACTTCTATGACAATATCTACCATCTGTAGATGATCAGCATGTCTTGGGCATCCTCCGTCTTCCTGGGCTCTCTCTGAGTTCCGGGTTCAATTCCGGTACAAAAAGGCCAGCCATCAACGTAAATTCTCCAACCCTGGCACCTTCAAAACTCTTCCCCCACGTTAGTGACAGTGTGAAGCAGATGCAGTGATTATTTTCTTTTCTTTACCTTCAGTTTTCGTTTTTGATTTTTCTTTACCATTTCTTTTTCAAGTGTTTTGTTTCGTTTTATTAGTCACCCGAAGAGAGTTTTTTTTTTATACAGCCACGAAGCAGCAACACATCGAGTGTTCTTTCAAGTGGATTACCTCCTCCAAATCGTGTCCTCGTGGACTGCGACGTTGAGAGTGTTTACGAAGAGGTTAAACCCCTGATTATATTGTGTGTGATAAAGTGGGGTGTCTTCACAGCGACACAAGAGCCTCGTTTCGTTTCTCTCTCGCTGAGACTGAAGAGTGACACGGTTCGGACAAGAGACAGTCTTCCTCAGTTTCTGCACCATATTATGGTCGTACGAAAGGTGTATTTGACATCTTCCAGTCTTCCATTAGCTCGTTTCATCCACATATACTCGCAACGCTGAAAAAAAATCGATGAAGAAACTTTTTTTTAATCACCAGTGAATCTGGATCGTGTGATCTATAAATCGCTGTCGAATTACCCTTATTATGGGGTTTGTTAGGTTCTAAGGCTAATGGGGAACGGATTATGTTGTTTTTTTTTTCAGGTTCCAAGGCTTATTCGGAAGATAGAATCCTGCGCTGAAAAACAAAATCGTAGGTTGAAATGGACTGTGTCTCTCGTATTGTAGCATTATTGCCGAAAAGGTGTTAAATAGAATTTCTGCGCTGAAAAGCAAATTCGTGCGATGAAGTGGAATGTTTCTTGTATTGTGACATTATTACCGAGAAAGTGTTAAATAGAATCCTGCGCTGAAAAAACAAAATCGTGCGATGAAATGGACTGTGTTTCTTGTGTTGTAACATCATTGCCAAGAAAGTGTTGAATAGAATTCTGCGCTGAAAAAACAAATCGTGCAATGAAATGGACTGTGTTTCTTATATTGGATTATTATTACCGAGAAGGTGTTGAATAAAAACTGTGCACTGAAAGACGAAACCGTGCGATCAAATGGACTGTGTTTCTTGTGCTGTAACATCACCGCCGAGAAGGTGTTAGTGTCGTGTCTCTGACGATTGTGCGTTAGAAAGAAACGTCGTATCTTGAAGCGACTAGCAACTTCCACGGAGTACAGAGTGTGTTGGAGCTGTTTTTCAGAATTGTCTTTTCCCTTTTTTTTTTTTTTTTTTTTTCTAGAAGTGAAAATCGAGTATTTTCCCCTCCTCAGTGCCAGACTACAGTAGCCATGGCGACAGGGGAGGAGGGAGAGGAGGGGGGCCAGTGGGAGGTGAAGTTCCGAGAGGATGAAGAACTGGAGTTTTTTACACGGAGCTGGCTCTGCATTAGCACGAAACGGAACGATGGATTAGCGTGAGTTTCCTCCCTTCCCTCCCCCCCCCCCCCCCCCCCCCCCCCCCCCCCCCCCCAACCAACCCTCCCCCGCTCTTTCTGTCTGTCCCCCTTCTGTCTGTCTGTCTGGCTGGCTTCGTGTCAGTCCGTCTGTTTTCATGTCAGATTTCAGTCCATCTGGCCTCATAGCAGTCCGCCTGTTCATGGTTTTTCATATTAGTCCATGTGATTTCACATCTGTCCGGTTTTCTTTCATGTCTGTCTGGACATATTAGTCCGTCTGTCTTTCTGTCTTGCCTTCATAACAGTCCGTCAGTCTTCACGTCTGTCTTTGTAGTAAAAGTCCATATGATTTCACCACCATCCGTCTGTCGTCCCATGTCTGTCTCCAAATCAGTCTGTCTGTTTTGACGTCTGTCTTTTATATCAGACTCGTCTGTCTTATATCAGCTCGTCTGTCTTTATATCAGCTCGTCTGTCTTCATA
>JADBJO010037108.1:0-10100 GCA_016801955.1 Conus betulinus | reverse complement strand
AGGCGCAAACAAAGGTCAATTTTGATTATTCCCCTCCTTAATCTTTTAAAATCCCATGGGGGTTCTTTCTTACTCTGGCATCAATCAAAGCTTATATATTTTCATATTCTGTGATTCTTTCAGCTGATGCAACCAATCAGCTTCTTTGAAAGTCACTATTGCAGGTTTACTCACTGCAAGTGTCCACACACACTCTCTGTGGTGTCCGGAACTGGCTTCCTCTGTGCGGGGATCCCATACACATCACAACTACTGGTCGGCGACAAACTCTTGCCCAACCTGGATCTTCCCGCGGATCGGAGCTTGGCCCGGGGAACGCGCGCGCAGCCCCCAGCCATCCACCTTAGTGCCCGATCTCCAGTCTCTTCTTCTTTCCTCTACCGCACGGGGAGTCGGCCCAGCTATAACAAACCGGATAAACACGAGTTCAAAACACTGCCAGCCAGTTAGCAGTCATGTTACACTTTAACATTTTTGAACTCTTCAATTTTTCAAACATAGTTTCGGTTCCGACAATAAACCGTTGAAAACAAAAATGGAGAATCATCTAGATTCTCACAATATAAAAATAGATACTTACGGCTTGAGTACCGGTCATTCAACTACAATTCACATACTTCTGTATGTGTTAGGCCTCTGCCTTTATTAATGGGCACAGTCAGCCTCTTCTTCATCTAAATCGTCTGTTCCATTCTCAGAGTGCGCACCGATACAGGCCAACGCCTGTTTATATTCAAATCGCGTGAACAGTGTTAAAAATTTCACTCAAACTCTGGAACCTAGAGTCATGTCAAACACTGGTAGAAAAGCTTGAAGACAAAACTGATGATCTCGAAAATCGATCCCGACGAAACAACCTGATTTTTGGTGGTCTTCTAATGGATGGAAAAGAATCCTGGGAACAGTGTGAAAGTAAAGTGCGCTGTGTCATTACAGAAAAAATGCAAATCGAGAAAGATGTAGGGATTGAACGAGCCCATCCCGTGGGGAAAACAGGGGTGATTGTGAAGTTTCTATCTTCCAAAGATCGGGATCTAGTGATGTCACGGGCCGGGTATTTGAAAGGAAGTGACCCCCCTCTGTATGTGAGAGATGTGTCGGAGAAGGTCCGCAATAAACAGAAAGGTCTGTTGGCACTCAGGAAAGAAATGCGGGACAACAACAAGAAGGCGTGATCAGACATGATAAGCTTCGAACAGAAGAAGGGGTGTTTACCTTTGACTTGAAAAAAAATGAAATCGTGAAGCTCGACAGCACCGCCCCACTCTCACCACGCACGGGAAGATATGCAACCCCCCACAGATCGCAACAGAGGCGCAGCAGCGGCAGGCGTGCCGGGAAAGGCAGGCGATGGATCAACCATCTCCGGCAGTGGACACGACAGCACGATGTCCGCTGATGACAGCACAGCCACAGACCAGCACACAACTGCTCAAGAAGTGGACGACAGGCTGTACTCGACTGTGGTAAGAGAGGACAACCACAGAGGACGGGGGGGAGGACTACACCAGGGCCAGGCGTCATCACGACCAGTGTCAAAACAGGGCGGGGCTCATGGTTCCCGGCTCAAAGGACTTCGATCTCGCCCCCCTGCGCTGCGCAACGACAGGCAAAGCCCAGGTGTTCCAAGCATCGGGAATGGTCGGGACAGCAGGAAAGATTCCCGATGGTCCACCTCAAGAAAATAGGGGTGTGGCCAGTGCCCACAGACAATCAGTGAAGGTAGGAAACTGAATGTGCTTACATGGAATGTGGAAGGGTTTCTTCATCGGCTAGATTCGGATGATTTTTATAAACTATCTGAAAACGTTCGACATTTTTTGTCTCACAGAAACTTTTGTAGATTTTCACTTCCAATCAGATACATTTTTTGACTATCGTTTTATTTTCTCTTTTGCCAAAAAAATTAACTCATAGGGGAAGAAAATCGGGGGGTGTTGTTGTTGGTTACAAAAAGAATATTGAGCAATTCAATAAATGTGATCAAACTCGACCACGAAAATTTAGTTTGTTTGCGGATAAATAAATTGTTGTTTGGCACACCCAAGGACATAATGTTCATAGGAACGTACATTCCTCCGAGTGATTCAAATGCATATAACATTCTACAGAGTGGATTTGGAATTGAAGGCCTTGAAAGTTGTGTGAATACCCTGTACGAAAGGTTTGAAGACTTCTACTTGCTAATCTGTGGTGACTTAAATGCACGAACAGCCAGTCTGAATGGTTTGACACAATGTGGACGTTGACCCTATTTGGCAAAATGATGAAATATTTGTGTCAAGACGTTCCCAAGATTCAACGGTTAATTTATTTGGATCTCAGCTGATTGAATTTTGCAGTATGTTTCAATGTTCTATTCTTAATGGAATGTGTGAGGAAAATTTTAATGACGGCTTTACGTACATTTGTCGCACAGGGGGCAGTGTTATTGACTACTTTATCGTATCTAATGAATTGCTTGAATGCGATTTTGTTTGTTCTTTTAAGATAATTGATAAGGTCGAGTCTACTCATTTGCCAATTTCAGCCGCGTTTGGTAACGGTATCAGTACCTGTGCGGAAAACAAAAAAGATAGACAGGGTGCTTGGAAAGAAAAGTTATGTTGGGCAAAGGAGAAGGAAGAGGACTTCTTTGTCAAATTTCTTCTCCTGAGACACAGGCGCAGAGCTTCACCAAGCCTTTAATGAAATTGATACAGACACTGAGTCAGCTTTGACCAGATTTGTAGGATGTCTGTTGAATGCTTCATCTTGTATGAAAAAGCGGCTCAGAACAGGTATCGAACTTGAAAACAAAGGGGCCCCTTGGTTTGATAAAGAATGCAAAGATGCTAAACAAAAAGCTCGTAAACTCTTAAATGTATACAGAAAGTCAGTGAAAACAAAGAAAAAGTATTCCAGTGTAAATGAATCACAAAGAAATGATGAAGTAGAGAGTGAAAACGAAGTAGAGAGTGAAATCGGTAACAATGAGCACGAAGGTACAGCAATCGTGAATGGTAATCTCGTTGCCTTTGAAGAAGCAAGGAAAGTGTACCGACAATTAAAACAGGCCAAAAAAAATCAGCTTTTAAAAGGGAAAGAGCGAATAGATTGAATAACGCTATTCATGATGCTAGATTATTCTGGTCGGAAATAAGATCAAATACATGTAAACAAAAAAAGAAGACAGGTGAAAACATAACGTTACAGCAATGGTATCAACATTTTACAGCTGCCTTTAGGACTGAAGAGTCGGAGGGGCAAAATTTTATGGTCAACGGGTCTTTTGACGAGGACATAGCTGATGAACTAAATGTTCCTATTACTGAGGGAGAAGTGGGAAAGGCTATTTCTGGGTTAAAGAATGGCAAAGCATGTGGTTGTGATGAAATAACTGCAGAAATGCTAAAGGTTTCAGGATTGAAACAGTTTCTTTCTTGACTTGTCTATTCAATAAAGTTTTTTAAAAATGGTGAATTTCCAGCACAGTGGTCACAATCAATAATAGTACCCATTTTTAAGAAGGGCAATACAGATGAGCCTGATAATTACAAGGGGTAATTCTTTGCTAAGTGTCGTGAGTAAAAGCTATACAAGTATACTCAAAAGTCGACTTACAAAGTGGATGGATGTGTAAATTTTTAAAAATCGTCGAAGAGCAAGCAGGTTTTTCGAAAATCATATTCAACTGTAGATCACATTTATATATGCTAGCTTCTGTTATTGAGAAAACATTCCACAAAAAAGGCGAAAAACTTTATGTAGCCTTCATAGATTTAAAGAAGGCTTTCAATTCAGTCCATCGTGTTTCCCTCTTTGAAACTCTCAGAAGAGCAGGTCTGCCTGGTCCATTTGTAAAAGCTCCAAAGGCCATGTATTCCTCAGTTGTATCCTGTGTTCGTTAAACGAAATGATGACCGATTTGTTTGAATGTCCTATTGGTGTTAGACAGGGTTGCATACTGAGTCCAGCCCTTTTCTCTCTGTTTATAAACGAAATAGCAATAGCAATAGCCATGGAAGAAGTCCAGTTACAGCCTGGTTTGACTGAATTGTTCATGTTATTGTTTGCAGGTGATTTAGCTCTTTTATCAAGAACGCCAGCAGGGCTACAAAATCAATTAAGACATCTCAGTGCTCTTTGCAAGGATAGGTTCTTAGAAATTAACATAGATAAATCTAAAGTTATGGTATTCAGAAAAGGGGGCTATTTGGGTAGAAATGAAAAAATGGTTTCTGGATACTTATCTAGGTTTCACATTTACCACAAGGTTAAGTTTTGCGCAAGGGGTCAGGAACATAGTAACAAAGGGAAAGAAAGCAGTCTGTGATTGTGCTCGAGTGCTTCTCAAACTCAGCGAAATTTCAAGGCAGACGTACTTTAAAATCTTTGATGTGCAGATACAACCAATCTTGTTGTATGGGTCAGAAATCTGGGGTTTTGATGCCATAGAAGCGATCGAAAAGGTACACACACGCAGGCGTGTAAGCGATTTTTTAGTGTCTCCTGCCAAACCCCAAATAAATGTATGTATGGAGAGTTAGGCAGATATCCTTTACGCATCAGTTCATGCTGCTGAGAGCAGTCAGGTATTGGTTGAAGCTACTCCATATGGATACTAACAGACTGCCCAAACAGGCCTATTTAATGCAACTTAGTATGGAAAAATGGAAAATCATGTTGGGTATCCAAGCTAAGAGATATCCTCCAGCACTGCGGGTTTGGTTACGCTTGGCTAAATAAAGGTGTTGGAAATGAGCGATCTTTTCTGTCTTTATTAAGAGGGCGTCTTATAGCAAACTTCATTGAGGACTGGTCAACTACTGTTAACAGCAGCGACAGATTCTCTCTGTACTGTTCTTTCAAGACAAATTTCATGATGAACCATACATTGATAATTTGCGAATTAAGCATTTTAGAGATATCATTGCTAAATTGAGAATAGGTATCCTCCCGTTAAATGCCAATATTTTCCGATATAATCAAAAAAGTACCACAGATTTACTGTGCAGTTTTTGTAAAACCGAGATAGAAAATGAAATTCATTTTGTTTGTAACTGTCCATGCTACAAAAGAAATACGGCTCAAATACCTTGGCTAAACCAAATAAATGACAACTTATTTGGTGATTTAATGAAATGTACTGATGTCCTATCAGCGCAAAACATTGCTCAGTTTGTGCAGTACGCCATTAAAAGCGTGAAATATTGGTTGAAATTATGAGTTGACTTGGTATGGTCAAGCCTGTTACCTGAAAAATTGTTACATTAATTGTGGGCCATTGGCCGAAATCGAAATACAGTGTGTGGGGAAGGGAAGGGGAGATAGGGAAGGGTGGAGGATGTGCGTAGTGCACATGGGTAGTTCTGAGGATGCAACGTCAAGGAAGAGTGGGATGGGGTGGGGTGGTAACAGTGTGTGTGTGTGTGTGTGTGTGTGGTGGGGGGGGGGGGGGGGGGGGGGGGGGGGGGGGGGGGGGGGGGAAGAAGGGAGGAAGAGCTGAGTGTATTTCTCGTGAGTTCAGTATAATCATGCCTTGTGTGTGCGTTAATTCTTAGACAAAAGAATCTGTGTTAGTTTCAGAGTCCATGCAAAATGTATTTCGATTGTATGATATCTGTCTCTAAGGGAAATGTTAAGAGTCTAATGACTTCTGAACATTAAACCATCTGGAATCTGGAATCTCTCTCTCTCTCTCTCTCTCTCTCTCTCTCTCTCTCTCTCTCTGGGTGGAAAAAAGCATATATAATTTGCTTATCTCATTATCCTGGATAAATAAATTTTCGTTCCTTCCTTCCTTCGTTCTCTCTCTCTGCTTCTCTGTCAGTAAAGCTATTGTCAAAGGCTGGTTTGTGTAACGATTTTCTCTCGGTGTCAACTTATCTAATTTACAATATCCCCAAAGAACTAGTTTTGTGTTTTCTTCTTAATTTCTTTTATTCAGAACTCAATGCAAACAAGTCGACTTGTTCCTATTTCGTCCCGTTCCTCCTCCTCCTCCCAAACCTCCGTAATTAAAAATCGTTTGTTCCTTGTTTGTTCTCTCTCTCTCTCTCTCTCTCTCTCTCTCTCTCTCTCTCTCTGTCTGTCTCTCTGTCTCTCTCTCTCTCTCTCTCTCTCTCTCTCTCTAACTATATTATGAAACCAGAACCCAAAATTGGTGTGGAGAGCTATTAACGAGCTTACAGAAAAATCAATCTTCTTCAAAATCAACTGTAACGAAAGACATCTCTGTGTCAAACAGCTAATATCTGTCGCGACAGATTCTTCCAGATTCTGCGTGAGAAATGGGAAGAATGAAAGGAAGCAAGGAAACAGACATAACGAACGATAGTGATCTGACAATGACTGCTCCCTGTGGATTGCCGGTGCCGGGCTGCGGCGGGCCGGGCCGGGCTGTGGCTGTGGACGGGGTGTCGGAATGAGCGGCGTGGGTGCACTGCCACTGAGGTGGCTCAGATGATGGGATAGGAAAAAAAAAAAAAAAAGTAAAAAAAAAAAAAAAGAAAAAAAAGTCCAGGGCCTTCCAAATCTTTCATCACTAACAGACATCAACACAGCACATGTCTGTAGTCATTGAGTAAGACTCGTTCGGACTTTCCTGGGGGGGGGGGGGGGGGGGGGGGGGGGGGGGGACAGAAATGACTGATTTGAAGCACACACTATGACATGTTGATGCGTGGAAGACAGTCATGAAACGTATCGCTGAAATGGGGAGGAATCTGAATCTGCACCATGGTTCTAGAACTGAGGCTGGCACTCCATCTGGACTGCTACCTTCATATTATGGTGCCTGAAGGGGGCCCCACATGTGTTTCCCACACTGTGAAGGATGGAGAACTGTCCTCAGTGCTGTGTGTGGGGGGGGGGAAGGGGGGTCCACATGTGTTTCCCACACTGTGAAGGATGGAGAACTGTCCTCAGTGCTGTGGGGGGGGGGGGGGGGGGCACTGAAGGGGGTCCACATGTGTTGTGGGGAGCCACAGTGGAAGGGGGACTGAAGGGTCCACATGTGTTGGGGGGGGGGGTGAAGGATGGGGGGTCCTCAGTGCTGGGGGGGGGGGGGGGCACTGGGGGGTCCACATGTGTTTCCCCACACCTGTGTGAGGATGGAGAACTGTCCTCAGGCTGGGGGGGGGGGAAGGGGGTCCACACATGTGTTTCCCACACTGTGAAGGATGGAGAAACTGTCCTCAGTGCTGGGGGGGGGGGGGGGGGGCACTGAAGGGGGTCCACATGTGTTTCCCACACTGTGAAGGATGGAGAACTGTCCTCAGTGCTGTGGGGGGGGCACTGAAGGGGGGGGTCCACATGTTTTCCCACACTGTGAAGGATGGAGAACTGTCCTCAGTGCTGTGCAGATGTGGAACTGAAGGGGGTCCACATGTGTTTCCCACACTGTGAAGGATGGAGAAGTGTCCTCAGTGCTGTGGGGAGGGGGGGGGGGGGGGCACTGAAGGGGAGGTAAGTCTGGACACATTGACGCTTCCCAGGAAACGTGAAGTCACCACTGACAGTGTTTGCTCTCCCTTCATCCCCAAACCATGTTGTTGGACAATATCAAACGTGTCACCATGATGGGTAAATATTGGACGAGGACGACAAAGTGTAGGGGGGGGGGGGGGGGGGGGGGGGGGGCTGGAGTTAGGCTGGAGAGTGGGATAGGAGAGGCTCTTAAGCTGTGTGTAGAGATCGTTCGCAGGAAAAAATGTGATACTAAAGACTTATCGCGATATGCTGTCTGTTGCTCAAACACCCCCCTCCCCGTCACCCCCCCCCCCCCCCGACACCCCCACACACACACACACACACACACACACACACACACACACACACACACACACACACACACACACACACACTCACCACTTAGGTCACTATGTATGTATCTCTGTGTAAGTCGTATGTACGCTCGCTCGTATGCGTGTGCATGTGTGTGTGCGTGCGTGCGTGCGTGAGTGCGTGTGTGTGTGCGTGCGTGTGTGTGTGTGTGTGTGTGTGTGTGTGTGTGTGTGTGTGTGTGTGTGTGTGTGTGTGTGTGTGCGCTGTGTGTGTGAGAGTGTGCTGTCTGTTTGATTTTCTGTTCGTGAGTCAGTACCAGAGTCTGTGACTACGTGTGTCTATATGTGTGTTTGTGCCCAGATACTTTCGTAATCTATGACATTCATGTGTGGGATGTTGAGTTTCCAGCGAGGTAGAATGATAGATGTGAAAGGCGTTGAAGAAGAAGTAGAGCAAGCGGAAGATTTAAATGTTCAACTGTGATAGAAGCCAGAAGCAAGGTATGATGTCAAAGAAAGAAGAGAACAGAGCTAGCCAGCACTTGGCAGAACAGATGAAAAAAGAAGGGATGAATATAAGACAGGAGGAAAGAAGATGAAAAAAAGTCGAGAGAGAGAGAGAGAGAGAGAGAGAGAGAGAGAGAGAGAGATATGGAGAAACACACAGACAGATGGACAGACAGCAGATGCACAGACACGGCCACAGACAGACAGAGAGACAGACAGAAAAAGAGATCGAGACAGACAGACACAGACAGACGGACGGACGAACGGACTGACAGACAGCAGATACACAGACACGCAAACACAGACACAGACAGACAGAGACAGACACAGAGATATACACACCGAGAGACAGAGACAGACAGACAGACGGAGTGACAAACATATACACAGACAGACAGACGCAGACAGACAGAGAGAAAGACAGAGATAAATAGACAGACAGATGAACTGACTGCAGATAAGAGAGAGAGAGAGAGAGAGAGAGAGAGAGAGAGAGAGAGAGAGAGAGAGAGAGAGAGAGAGAGAGAGAGAGAGAAATAGCAGACGCATGGGATGGTTTAAGAACTCTTACAGGTCAGGCAAAAAATAAAGCAATTGCTACCCAGATGACAAAGGCTGAACAAAAAGACTTTTCCAATGATTTAAACAATTTTTACTGCCGTTTTGAAAGGGGGTGATCCGGGAGGGGAATTGAACAGGGTGATGTCACAGTTACAGGAAAGGACAAAAGAACTGAACAATGACCTAGACTTTGTGATCGATGCAAAAACTGTTGAGGCTCTATTTCTTCAGCTAGATATTAGGAAGGCAGTGGGTCCAGACTATATTTGTGGCAGACTGTTAAAGACATGTGCCTCCCAGCTCTGTGATGTTTTTAGTAAAATTTTTTAACTGGTCTGTGAAAGAATACTCTGTTCCTCGCATCTGGAAAAATTCGATTATCTCCCCCATCCCAAACAAAAAGAATCCTACCACATAAAATGATTACCGTCCTGTTGCACTGACTTTAATAGTAATGAAATGCTTTGAAAAAATTATTCTTCATCATCTCCTTACCTTTACAAATCAACAACTTGACCCCTTCCAGTTTGCCTATAAACCCCATAGAAGCACCGATGATGCCATTCTTACACTCCTTCACAATGCTTTCTTTCATTTGAATAACTCCAAATCTTTTGTTCGTGTTCTCTTCATTGACTTCACCCCCGCTTTTAACACAATACAACCTCATCTCTTGGCCTTGAAACTGTTAACTTTACAGGTAGATCCGAAACTCATTCTCTGGATCATGAGCTTCTTACTGAATAGAACACAGTCAGTTCGTTTCCAATCTGCAATTTCATCTGAACAATCTACTTGAACTGGTGCTCCTCAGAGTACAGTGCTGTGTACTGGTGCTCCTCAGGGTACAGTGCTGTCCCTGTACTTTTAACTTTATACACCAACGATTGCAGAGGTACAGAGAAAACTCCGGTCATCAAGTACTCTGACGATTCTGCTCTTGAAGATTTGTCAAATTGTGATACGGGTTATTTTAGAGAGGTAGAAAAGTTCTGTTCTTGGTGCAAGGATAATTATCTGGACCTCAATGTTACAAAAACAAAAGAACTGCTTATCGATTTCCGTAAAGATCCACCACCAGTTCCAAAACTTACTATTGATGGAGAAACTATTGAAAGAGTTGATGAATACCGATATTTAGGTACAGTTACAGATAAAAAGCTTACTTTTGACAAAAATGTTGAATCTTTACACAAGAAATGTCAATCTTGAATATTGTGCTTGCAAAAACTGAGAAATATTGGTGTTGCTCCTGGGATTCTACAA
>JADBJO010037107.1:5000-7500 GCA_016801955.1 Conus betulinus | reverse complement strand
CATTTTACTACTGTATGCATAACGTTTTTAGTTTTTCAGCCACTTTTTTCCTCTCCACACTTCATTTGTGTTTCATTTACTACCCTTCGCTGGCTGCTTTGGGGGTGCTGTTGGATTCTTTTTTGAACCCTGGTGGTGAGAACACCCCAGAATTTTGGACTGTGGTGTGTCTCTATATGACGCCAAGAGGCCAGACATAATCAACCGCCTGTCACTGATGAATTCCGATCAAGCTGAAGAATGGTCTAGATGCAGGCAATGTAATTACAACTTGCTTTCGAAAGAAATTACGATGGTTCCCTCACGCAGTTTGTAAAGGATTTTCATATTTAAGATATATTTTCTTAATTTCGTGTTTTCAATTTCAACCTCCCACCCCTTAACTGTTTATCTCAAGTATTAGACAAATCATTACTATAATAACGGATTGTTAGCCTGCACTTGTTTTCATCCGCTACTTAATTGGTCAGCGAACTTCTTTACGTGCAGCCCCGTTTATACAAAGGGAAACAACCACACATGACGTAACATTATATCGTGAATGGTTTCAAATCACCTTTGTCAAATATAGCTATACTCACACATGCACGAAGGAATATACGCTCACTCGCACATTGCATACACACGCACGTGTCTGCTCGCCTGTACGAACACACGCACAGAGAGAGAGAGAGAGACGACACAATATTTCATCCCCATAGAGCCAAGCCCCCTTAGGAGAGAGGTGTGTGTGTGTGCACGCGCTGGTTTTTGCGTGCCTCTCTCTTTTGAGTTTGTGTCCATCTTCCTGTTAATCTGTATCTTCCTGTTAATCGGTATCCCTGTCTCTGTGTCCTCCAGGGGGTTGCGACCTTGCCATGGTCGAGGGGCTTGTATGGTGTAGTGATCCCTTAGGCTCTGCTGGCGGGGGCCTCAGTGGCTGGACTGGATGCCTGTTCATTTTAAGAAGAATGGTACTCGCAGATGGATAACAAACTGTTCCAAATCCCTACAAACCAGAAAGAGTTTTCTGCCATGTTCCAGGGGCAAGAACAAACAGTCTTGTGCCGTTTGCATACAGGCCGCTCCTTTTACATTCCTTCTTATCTTTTAAAAGGTGAACAAGTTCTGCGATGCCTTACACGTCATGTGCCGTTCGTCGTCAAACGTTCTTATAGCGTTGGATCTTCTTGCCCGATGTGAGACATATAAATAAACACTTCACAGCAGACCCATGAAAACCTTGTTCATGGACGTCCGACCTGATGTGATCTTTGAGTTTCTGATCTCAGATTGTTCGGAAGACACATTTTTCTAACGATACTTCTGGTGTTTTATTAGGTGTGTAGAGGGTTTTTTTTTTTTTAAAATCTTTTATGGCTTGTGAGTTGAATGCGGTGACAGCCCTGATATGATATGGCCTTTTGCGGCCAGCTGGGTTATAAGCAACATTATCTCTCTCAATTTCTCTGTTTGTCAGTCTGGCTGTGTGCCTGACCCCCCCCCCCCTCTCTCTCTCTCTCTCTCTCTCTCTCTCTCTCTCTCTCTCTCTCTCTCTCCATAACCACATGTGCCTCTTTGTCTATCACTACATCAGCGTGTCTGTTTGTCTGTTTCTCTGTGTTTTAATCTGTCTGTCTGTCTGTTTTCTTTCCCTTTCTGTATTTCCTGGGTAAGTAGGTGTCCGTCAGTGTGTCTGTTTGTCTGTCTCTGTGTGTGTAATCTGTCTGTCTGTCTGTTTCTTTACCTTTCTGTATTTCCTGGGTACTAGGTGTCTGTCTGTCAGTCGCCCTGTTTGTCTGTCTGTCTGTTTCTTTCCCTTCTGTATGTCCTGGGTAACTAGGTGGCTAACACCTCAGCGATGTATATCCTCCATTTGTGACACGGGATTCAAGCAAACGCCGACTCAGACCTGTCCCCAGTCATCAAGACTCCCCAAGCAAACCTGACTTGGACTTTCCTGTCTCGCGGAGTTCGTTTTTTTTTTCGGCAGAGGGGGTTTCAACAAAAACTCAAATATTCTCTCTCTCTCTCTCTCTCTCTCTCTCTCTCTCTCTCTCTCTCTCTCTCTCTCTCTCCCTCTCTGCTCCCCCGATCCCACCCCTTCTCTCTCTTTTCTTCTCTTTTTCTTCTCTCTCTGTCTGTCTGTCTCTAGATACGTTATAAGATAGCCAGCCAAACAGACAGCAGACAGACAGACAGACAGACAGACAGACAGACAGACAGACAGATCACATGGTCATTAGAAATCCTCAATCCCATTTCCACCCTAAGTCTTAAGCTGGCTAAACCATTGTCATAATGACGCAAGAATCACTTGCCTGCAGTTCTTTTTTTCTGCTAACGATCGATGATAATAATTTTCGCATCCGATGTAAAAATGGAGCTGCGGCCATGGAGACATCTTCAGGGAATGATCCGTGATGGTTTTGCAGCCAAAGCTGGATTTGTACAGCCCTGTCAGGAACTACAAAATGGTCTGCCAACCCAATACGTTGTTCAGGATCTGTGTAGGCTGTGG
>JADBJO010037106.1:0-10103 GCA_016801955.1 Conus betulinus | reverse complement strand
GGGCCTGAAAGGAGGTGAGATGTGTATCTGTGTGTGTCTGTAGGTGTATGTTGTTTACAGGGATGAAGTTGTTATTGGAAGTTTATGCTGACTTAATTTTGTTATCTAGGAAGGTGTCTCGAGATAACTACAAACATTGGACTGAGAGGAGAGCCAAATACAAGATGACTGTGTGAGTTGGGAAGAATGTATGGGTGGGGGGGGGGGGGGGGGGGTGGGGGGGGTAGACAGGGGGGAGGATGGGAAGAAGGGGATGGGAGAGGTGTTTGGGAATGGGATTGTGGTTGTGAGCCAGTGTGTGTGATAGTCACAAGGGCAACATTGTTGAGGGCCTATACTTTAACTCATTATTTTGTCTGTGCAGGTTCCTCAAGACTGCTGAAGAAGACACTGAACCATTTGGAGGGACAGAGATGTGGCGAGGTGTGTTTCTGTGTGTGTGTGTAAGTGTGTGTGTGTGTGTTGTGTATAGGGATAATATTATTGCTGGATGTTTCTTAGTTGTGTTTTTTGTATGCAGGCATCTCAAACTGACTACACAGGGACAGGGAGAGGTGGATGTATGTGTGCGAGTGAGTGTTATTTACAGAGGCAGCATTGTTTGGGGCATGCATATTAACTTTTCATGTGTAATTCAGTGATTCCTGAATTCAGAATGAATACATTCTTCAAATGAAGAGGTCTCTTGAAGAATCCACTCAGAAAACCACACTGAAGACTGGTAGGTGTTGAACAGTTCTGCTTGTAAATGGGAAACTGACTGATACTTGTGTGAGAGAGTTAGTGATCAAGGTGTAATGTACTGCATGTAAAATTTAGAAAGTCACCAGTAGTGCCTAAATCACACCAGTGTATGCTGAATCATTGCAGGTGAGGAAGACTACCCCAGGTCGGGGGCCAGCTGAACGGAGGGTTTTGCAGGACATCAGGAGTGACAGCCATTGTTAGACTTGGATCTTCTGCTGGTAAGTAGCACTTTGTGTGTGTGTACAGAGTTTTGCATTTGTTTCAGGTAGCAGTTGAATTCAAATTTATAAACTGCGTTTGCAGAGTGGACATCCAGGCAGGCCAAGATGTTGCAGTACAAAGATGATGAGGACAGCAGGATGTGGTAAGTGTCTCACAGCAAAATAGTTGTTATTGATTGAATAGAGCATTTAGGCTAGGCCAGTCCAGTCCAGTCTAGCTTCAAGGTCACAAATCTCACTTGTCATTACATGAAAGAAATGACCAACCTTACTGGTAGAATGACCTTGTTTGTGTTGAGGGTACATTTCAGAATGTTTTTGATGGTAAAGACTTGATAATAGATTCAATTCCACATTGTTTCAATGGTGGAACTCCATCATGCTTTATTGCAGACTCTGTGAAAACACTGTTCAGAGATGTTCCACCTGATCTGATTTTCATTTCCTGAAAGAGATTTGTATTTTCATTGAAGACTCCATAAGAAAAGAGTGAAAGTATTATAGCATGGTTTAGGAAATCTGTTTTATTAAGTTACATGTGTGTTTGTGTTGGATTTTTTTTTTTTTTTTTTTTTTTTTTTTTTTTTTTTCCGTCACAACTTCTGCGCCACCTCAGAGGCAGTGCACCCACGCTGCTCATTCCGACACCTTGTCCACAGCCACAGCCCGGCTGGTCCCGCCGCAGCCCCGGCACTGGCAATCCACAGGGAGCAGTCAGTGTCAAGTCGTCAAGAGGCAACCCACCGGAGGAGACACTGCACTGCTGCCGAATCACTTCGGTGGTGTTCAGTGGTGCCTGTTCTGATCTAACATACGCAGGACGCCACCTACCAAGCCCCCTACTGACGACGACAATAATGCTTAGTCGCGGAGCCGGCGTGAGTGAGCTCTCCCTCCGGAGGGCGCCACCACGTCCGTCCAATGACAGCCCCCATGGACTCGCCGATACCGGTGACCCCGACGGAACCAAACCAAGGCCACAGATGTGGAGAAGACATCGAAACTGAGGTCACCATGAGAGCAGGGCATGGCATGAAGGGCCACAGAATTTGAGACATTTTTTTTTTAATGCTGATCGATGAGAATGAGGATGATGAAGATGATGCTACGGATTTCCATTTTGGTCTGAGACTATATGACAGGGCTGTATTCTACGCTTCCTTTCATAATATATCCCGGTGTCAACCAGGCCGAGAGATACAGACACCTGCAGTGTTGGTCAGGAAATTTGAGCAACACTGTCAGAAATGCATCCATTAAGTGGATGAAACTCGACTGTGTGGTCCCAGTCTTCCCAACCGAGTCAGCAGCAAACTCAACTCTGGGTAGGAGCCGGTCGGGGCAGAAAAACCCACATGACTCTGATGGGATTCGAACCCACGACCTCCCAGCCGGGAGTCCACAACGCTAACCACTTCGCCACGGCGGCTGGCGTTTGTGTTGGTTTTGTTTTAACAGCTTTGCTGAGGTTTGACAAGATAATAGCCCTAGTGTGGGCCCCTCACGGTCAGCTTAGCTGTAAGCGACATGATACTCCATCAGAACAGATGAAAAGGTGAAACAGTTAAGGCAATGGATGTTGGTGAGTATCTGCTAGTGTGTATATGTGTGAATGTGTAGTAAATACCTTGCGGTGTGCAGTCTTTTTGTGTTCAAGAACATCTCTGTTATTTATTTGTGTGTGTGTGTGTGTAGGGAATTGACTGAGGAGGCGACAGCCCTGATATGGTCCCTTGGGGTCATATATGTTGTGAAAGCACTCTAGTGTAGCCAGTTCTTCACTTTGACAGAAGCTGTGAATGGCTTTGAAAATAATGAGTGTGTTGATTATGTCATGAATTGTTTTTGTCATTCACTGCATTGAATAATGTGATAGTCTTATGAATTTTTTCTGGCTGATGCATGTAAAAGTGACCTTGAATCCGTTGATAGTGTTATGAATTGTTCCTGGCTGATGCTGGTAAAAGTGTCCTTGATTCTGTTGCAGGCTGGCATGTGTTTTTCTTGTTAGCTTTTGACAAAGACTCTTTCAGCCTGCATGCATGCTTTTCCCCCAAGGTCTTTTTTTTTTTTCCTCTTTGAAAGATACTAATATTACTAACAGTATTGAAACATGGGGGTGTACACAAAGATTTTCTGTTTGCTCTGAGTTATACACTGTATATTTTTTGTACAGATGAAACTGTGCATGTCAAAGCTTTTAGTGTGTATTGTATTTATCATTATCATATGATTATTCAGAGGATGGCATGTGAGACCTGACCAAAAAAATGCAGTCTGGATTTTCTTACTGTAGGTGTGGTCCTAATAGAATTATTTGAAGAGAGTTCTGCTTGATGTTAGCTGTTTAAAATGATAATTTTTTTCTTTTTTTTTTTTTTTTTTTTTTTTTTTCAGTGAAGCTGCTGATCTTCTTATGGATGCAAAAGCAGACCTTGTCTGGGCAGGCACTTCTAAAAGCTGTTTTCAGTTTTACAAGAAGGTAGGGGTGTGTGCGTGCGTGTGTGTGAGTGTGTGCGTGCGTGTGTGCATGCGTGTGTGTGTGCATGTGTGTGTGTGTGCAGAAAACTTTAAAACTTTGATAAAAGCTTTGGATGACATCATGTGTATTGATTGTGTCATGAATTGTTTACATTCATTGCAGGCATTCTGTAACAGGTTGGCATTCTTGTTTGTAATGAGCACTGTCACTAACTCTGTTTCTTAATATATGCATGCCTTTCCCCAACTTTATTATTCACAAAAAGTTCGTTTTACATACAGCTATATTGAAATTGTTTGGTGTAAAGATATTTTATTAATAAACACTGAGCTATACCCAAAGAATATTATGGACAATTTTGTTGTGCATGCCTTAAGTTTTGTGTTTGATGTGCTATGTATTATCATTCATTATACAATTGCTCAAGGAATAGCTTGTTCGAGTTCTGACCT
Organism: Conus betulinus; assembly: GCA_016801955.1. Classification (NCBI taxonomy): domain Eukaryota; kingdom Metazoa; phylum Mollusca; class Gastropoda; order Neogastropoda; family Conidae; genus Conus; species Conus betulinus. The sequence goes on along the minus strand of JADBJO010037106.1, from coordinate 6,201 downwards.
AAAGACAGAGGTTAGACAAAGGTAAAGGTTGGAATCTTCTTCCTTTTTTTTTTTTTTTTTTTTTTTTTTTTTTTTAAAGAGCTCTGCTTGATGTTTGCTATTTCAAGTGACAGGTAATTTTTTTTTTATTGTTTTTGTTTTTACAGTGATGATGAGAATCTGCCCATGACTGATTATGATGCAGCACCAAACCTCATCCAAGCCAGTGTCATTTTGTGAAAGCTGGATCCAGTTTTACAAAGAATGGGCACCTCTTCTTTTTACTGCCTTGTGTTTAGGGGTAAGGAGTGTGTGTGTGTGTGTGTGTGTGTGTGTGAAAGAGCAGAAGATGTTTAAAGTTTTTCAGAAGATGACATGTGGATCATGTGTTTTGTCATAGTACTGTGGTGTAGAAAGTTGTTTCTTCTTAGTCAGAAGCTGATAATGACTTTGGTAGCAATTGTTTGCATTGATCATATCATGATTGTTTTTCATAATTCACTGCATTGTGTAAAGTGAAAGTCATGTGAATTGTTTTTAGTCACTGCATAAAAAAGTGTCATTCATTCTGTTTCAGAGTGGCATGCATTTTCACTGTAAGCTCTGAAAATGACACTTCTGCTCTGTATGGATGGGTTCTCAACCGTTTTGTACATATGCTCTGTGTGTATGTGATTTCCTCTTATTTGTACTTCCACTGTGTGTGTGTGTGTGTGTTTTTCCACAGTTTTGTTCTGCTCGTATGGCATGTGTGTTCCCCCAGTTGTGTTATTTACATCATGCTTTTTCACTGACAGGATTGACACACTGGAATGTACATCATGATTTTGTGTGTTTGTTAAGAGTAGTATATGGATTAGTTGTTCTGTGTACACATGAAACTGTGTGTATGATTGTATTCATCATTTTTATAGGATTACTCAAGAGATGGCTTGTGAGACTTGTGATCTAAGGGGAGAGTGTGGATTTTCTTGGATGGTCCCTTGCGGTCATGTATGTTGTTACAGCACTGTAGTGTAGTAGCCAGTTCACTTTGACAGAAGCTGTGAATGACTTTGAAAATAATGTGAGTGTTGATTATGTCAGGAATTGTTTTGGTCATTCACATTGAGTAATGTGATAATGTGATTGTTTCTGGCTGATGCATGTCAAAGTGTCCTTGATTCTGTGTTGCAGCTGGCATGTGTTTTTATTGTTAGCTTGGACATAGATGGTTTTAGCCTGCATGCATGCCCTTTTTTTTTTTTTTTTTTTTTTTTGTTTTTTTGAAAGATACTAATAATATTACTACCAGTATTGAAACATGGGGGTGTACACAAAGATTTTCTGTTCATTCTGAGTTCTACACGGTATACTTTGTATGAATGAAACTGTACATGTCAAAGCTTAGTGTTTAATGTGCATTTTACTTATCATTATCATAATTATGATTATTCAGAGGATGGCGTGGGAGACTTCTGACTTAAAAATACAGTCTGGATTTTCTTACTGTAGGTGTGGTCCTAATAGAATTATTTGAAGAGAACTCTGCTTGATGTTAGCTGTTTAAAAAAAAAAAAAAAAAAAAAAAAAAAAATCTTTCTTTTTTTTTTCAGTGAAGCTGCTGATCTGCGTATGGCTGATTTTTAATGCAAAAGCAGACCTTGTCTGGGCAGGAACTTCTGAAAGCTGTTTTCAGTTTTACAAAAAGGTAGGTGTGTGTGCATGCGTGTGTGTGTGCAGAAAACTTTTAAACTTTGATAAAAGCTTCAGATGACAACATGTGTATTGATTGTGTCATGAATTGTTTACATTCATTGCAGGCATTCTGTTACAGGTTGACATGCGTGTTTGTAATGAGCACTGTCACCAACACTCTCTCTTAATATATGCATGCCTTTCCCCAACTTTATTATTCACAAAATGCTGGTTTTACATACAGCTATACTGAAATTGTTTGGTAAGGATGTTTCATTAACAAACACTAAGGTGTGAGTCCAGTGCTCAACCACTGAGATATTCCGGCCTCCGTATGATTGTTTGATGACCTGTTTTCAGTCATGGCATAGGGTAGTGCCATTCATTCTGTAAAAGGCTGATACGGGAAAATCAGTAGTGAACGCAACGACAGTCTCACTTTTGTTTTCCTCTCCAGTTTTTCTTATTTACTAAATTTTTACTAACAACAGTTTTGAAATTAGATTTGAAGTATTCAGGAACAGGCACTGGCATGCACATTACAATTTTATGTTTTAAAGGAATGTATGTGATATATTTATCTGAAAGTGTGCTTTGTCCTAGGTCTAATGATGCATTCTGTACTGTGTGTATGTGATAGATCAAGGTATGGCTTGTGACATTTCTGACCTAAAGATGCAGTATGGATTTTCTTACTCTAAATGAGGCCCAAATGTAATCATTTGCAATGAGCTGTCAGCTGTTTCAGATACTAGGGTAACCTTTTTTGTTCTTGGTGTGCAGTGATACTGCTGATGTGGATGCTGCAGCTGACCTCATCTGGGCAATGTCCTGAAAGCTGGATCCAGTCTGATGTTGGAAATTCATACAGTGTACTTGTCATTATCATTCTGTGGCTGATGGAAACTGAAACTCCTGCATATTTTTGGCTGCATACATGACAGAAAGCAACTGACGTGTGTAGGCAATTGTAGTGGGAAAACATTCTGTGTTGAGTGATTGATCTGAGACACACTTGCTGATGTCTGTGTCAAATTGTGTGATATTCTGTTAAAATGGACAAATAGCTTATTGTAAAATGCACCATGAATGCAAAGTAAAGGATGAATGCTCTTTTTGAATCCATTTGTCACATGCCATGATGTCATAGCGATCATCACACTCATGTTTTTTTTTTTTTTTTTTTTTTTTTTTTTTTTGTTTGATTTTTTACGATGCATGCATCATCTGATACAGAACCTCAATGCATGTTCAAAATATGTTCTTCTGAAAGTGGTTGATTTTTTTTTTCAAACATGCTAAAAATAATGTCAACAATGATCACAAATAGGTTGTAAAGTAAATTAGAAAAAAAGGTAAAATACGTATGCTGGCATGGATTCCGATGCCACGAATTATTATTATGAATACTTATATAGCGCCTATCCTCGGGTAGAGACCAAGCTCTAAGTGCTTTAAATCCACACTTGTGTACATAGCGGGCTGCCTACCTGGGTAGCGCCGACTGAAGAGCTGCCAGCTGGTGGTTCTTTTCAGTCGTTTCCTGTGTCATCCAGTCAGTATTGTTCACTCAGTTCATTTCTTCCTTCATTCTTTCCATTTCTCATGCAAGGTGCATGCTATGTGTAACGTGTCACCCACACCAAGGGCCATACTGGCCTTCTCTTCTGAAAGTTGGTGATGGGATTATAGGTGTGTGCAAGGTTATGTGTGTGTTCACACATGGAACTAGTTTTATAGTCTCATTCAAAGAACTGTATGAGAAATGTAGTCAGAACCAATGTTAACTCCGAGGGAAAAGTCCCCCTGTACCAAAACAGCTGGCAGCAGTTCGAACCCGCAACCCCAGGTTCACCAAGATTACGAGTCGAGCGCTCTCTACCGCTGAGCTATTCCGCCCTATGACAAGCGGAAGGAAAGGAAAACAGCTGTAGCCGCCATATGTAGGCATTGTGCTAATGTGAATATCTATAGAGGTATTTCATTCTGTAAGGTTTGAAACAAACTTCATAACTGGAGAACATCAGGCGGGATTTGCATTGTGTTAATGTAGATATCTCTAGAGGTATTTCATTGTGTAAGATTGAAGCAAACTTAATGTAACTGGAGAACATCAGATTTACATTGTGCTAATGTAAATATCTATAGAGGTATTTCATTCTGTAACATTTGAAGCAAACTTTATATAACTGGAGAACATCGGGCAGGATTAAAAAAAAATGTTATTCCACAGTCATCATATATTTACTCTGCTTGCTGAAGTTCAGAAACAAATTTGCAAATAATTACAGAAAAAAAAAGTCTGTGATGTAAGGTAAAAACAAAAATAAGATCAAGAGCAAAATTATCAGAGTTTGTAGTAATGGCACAAGTGGGATTAAACAATATTGTTGTGTGTAACCTGTAACATTTTCTTTGTTCATTGAGTTACCAAGTTGACCTTTCAGAATTGTTTGTGCTGATTTTTGCTGATGGCATTTTACTATCAAGAGCATGTGGTTGGTATATAGACAGCTAAATAATTTGCACTCCACAGCAAGCAGACCAGAATGAAATATTGTGAAAAGACAAATGTTGAACTGTTTCCCTGTAGCAAGCAGACTAAAATAGAATGTTATGAGTAAGACAAATATTGAATATGAATAAGACAATTATAGTCATGTTTCCCTGAAACAAGCAGATTAGAATGAAATGTTGAAGTGAATAAAACGGATGATGGGTTTTATAAAGGGGGGATATTTTGCATGCATTGAGAAAAATGACGAAAAAAAAAAAATGGTTGTGGTTAATGCATACAATCATCTTGGTATTCACAGCCACTAGTTTTGATTTTGCTTGTCATAGAGTCAGATGAGTGAAGAAGGCAGTTACTTTTTAACATTGTAAAAACACTTAAGGAATTGCTATCCACCTTACACAAAGTTATTTGATTCATAGGAGCTGCCTAGTTTACAGTATGGAGCAGAAATATGGGCTTTTGAGAAAAAGTCCATGATTGAAACAGTTCACTTGTGTGCTAGAAATACTGTTGAAATGAGAACACCCAGTGATGTGGTTTATAATGACTTGTTATGAAATTCTGATTTCAGATGTATGATGCTAGCTCAAAGTAACAAGAAGGGATGACTGCAGGATACCTTGTAAAAGTTAAGAGTAAGAGAACATGGGCTTCCAATGTGCAACAGTGGATTTGTTTGGGATAAAGTCTTGAAAATGTATCGGTATTTCTGAATTGTTTTAAACAGAGGATTGTTAACTGCAGATGGCAGGACTGGCATGGAGACTTGTTTACCCTTTCCATAACAATCCAGTATTCATGGCACAGGTTTTTAGAATACAACATTTTTTCCTTTGCACAAAATGATGCACCTATAATTCTAAGAAGAAAACGGTTCTTACCTGTAAGTTGTAGCAATCAAGCACCTTTACATCTTTTTTTTTTTTTTTTAGTTTTATACAGTCGGGTACATTGAAATTCATATTCATATATTTTTTTTATAATGTTTCAAGACTGTCCTTGATCAGGAGACTGTAAGATGTCATCAGCAAAAATAGCTCCTAAGTATCAGAGTCCTGAACTCAACATGGGTAAAATCACCAGTTCCGAAAACACTGTACAGATAAACATGTTACTCCTCCAGTAGTCGCTCTAAGATCATTGGAAAACTGATTTGCTCTCAGCTGTTTGTAGTGAGAAATAGCTCGCCCTCTCTCTCCGTCCGTCTGTCTGTCTCTGTCTCTCTCTCTCTCTCTCTCTCTGCCGGAAATGCCTGCAGTTGTATTTTGCAATGTGCAGCTGCACATCATGGGCTGATGAGAGTCGAATCAAAGCTGATTCACAATGGGAGGGAGGAGTTACGTGAGTATCGGTGCGTGCCAGCCAAGAATAGTTGGTGTTTAGAGCTGCGAGTAGTCACTAGATACTTTGGGAGGGTGAACAAACTGTTCACTGAACTTACCATAGTGGTGACTTTGAACATTCAGAGCCATACATAGGGAGGGCACGTAACTCCTCCCTCCTTATGATAGGCTCTAAATAATTCAAATTAAACGTCGCCTTTCTACACAAGTCTAGTTTGATTTTTCAATTATTTATCACCTCTCAGTCGTACAGTCACGTGAGGATTTTAGAGCATCTAGTGACTATGCAGCATTTCACATAATTGCAAAATCCCATTGCAGTCATCAATACATGTATGTCAGTTTAATCTGATTCAGTACAGGTGAATATCACCAAACACAACATGTTGAACACAAACTTGGAACATGTTCTAAATGCAGTGCATACTGGCCTGCCTTCACTTGCAATAAAATGCAGAATATTTGTAAACACATTCCCCAGTACAGAAATTTGCCAAGTACATACTGTACAGAAGTCATGACTTCAGCGATAGCTGATGTGAGGCATGTCCCAAGAGAACAAGACTGTGTGTTCTTTCAATGGCTGTTTTCATTTTCTTGGACGTCTGCGAGTCAGTGTTGCATTGTGCCCAGAGTATTGTTTGTGTTGTCTGTCAAAGCTATTGCTGCTTTTGTCAGTGCTTT
>JADBJO010037105.1:0-10104 GCA_016801955.1 Conus betulinus | reverse complement strand
GGCTTCTTCAATTTAACGTTTTTCACTGAAAGGTGTGTGTGTGTGTGTTGTGTGTGTGTGTGTGTGTGTGTGTGTGTGGTGTGTGTGTGTGTGTGTGTGTGTGTGTGTTTGAGTGTGTGCGTGCAGCGTGCGTACGCGAGTGCGCGCGCCTGCGTGTGTGCGTGTGCGTGTGTGTGTGTGTGTGTGTGTGTGTGTGTGTGTGTGTGTGTTGTGTGTGTGTGTGGTGTGATGAAGAGAGACTCTAAGTAAGAATTAAACTGTAAACAAAAAAAAAAAAAAACAAAACAAAAACATCAAAAGTAAAAACCAAACAACTGTACAAAAATAAGATCATGAAAACAGCAGTTACAGGATTGAGCCAACTGGGCTTAACATAAGAATTCATACAAAATTTAAGAGAGACATGGTATCCTGGAATATGCACTTTGAAGCATCCTTTCTAAATTCTGACAAATCAGAATCAAAGTAGGGACAAAAGTATAGAAACGTGTGTTGTTGTACAATTATCAAGGGCGCCACAAGCACATCGAATATTCTTGACATATTTGTTCTGAATGCATGTATTGATAACCGAAATGATAAGAAGAGAAGTTGTTACTGCATCTTGGATATAATCATATGTTTGTATTACGGTTTACTGGATTTACTGAGGAAGCCCTTTTTAAAAGATTACTTGTTCAAGAGTTCATACAACAAAGTATAGAAGAGTCGAGTTTGTGTATTCGGGGGAGAAACACTTTCTTTGTAGTATTCCTCACATTTTTCAAAGGAGGCTCTTTGTAAGAGAGAATAGCCTTCATGTAAGCTCAAGGGAATATGAATAGTAGCCGTCTTGACAGAATTGTTCGCACCTGCTCGAGCAATCCTGTCAGCCCATTCATTTCCGGATATGAAGCAATGGGAAGGAACCCAACAAAAATTAACTGTTATACCTCTTGACATAAGATTGTGAATAAGTATTTTAATTTCAGATATGATTCAGCACGGTTTTTTCAATTTGTAGATTCTAAAGCTTGAAGAATTGACTTAGAATCTACACAGAAGAGAATACTATAAAAGTCAAATGATAAATCATTTATGTACTCTACAGCCATTAATATTGCTGTTAGTTCGTATTATTAGTGCTTGTGTGGTGTGTGTGTGTGTGTGTGTGTGTGTGTGTGTGTGTGTGTGTGTGCGTGTGTGTGTGTGTGTGTGTGTGTGTGTGTGGGTGTGTGTGTTGTGTGTGTGTGTGTGTGTGTGTGTGTGTGTGGTGTGTGTATGTGAGTACACGTGCTAGTGTGTTCGTCTCTGTGTGTGTGTGGTGTGTGTGTGTGTGTGTGTGTGTGTGTGAGGAGAGTGAGAGAGTGTGAGAGAGAGAGAGAGAGAGAGAGAGAGAGAGAGAGAGGAGAGAGAGAGTTCACGTGCTAGTGTGTTCGTCTCTGTGTGTGTGTATTAGTGTGTTTGTTTTATGTATGTGTGTTTGTGAGTGCGTGATGTTTTTTCTTTTTCTTCTTTTTTTTTTTTTTTTTTTTTTGGGGGGGGGGGGGGGGGGGGGGGGGGGTGATGCAGCATGAGGCTTGTTCTAATTTATCTGCTTTTGTTCTGATTTATCTCTTTTTTGAGGTGTTTATTCGTTTTAATGAGAGCTCAGTGTAAAGAAGCTGTTAACTTCATCCACTCCTCCTTCATGTTCCTGTTAAAAGTTTGGTCACCCTGACAGCAGGGCCTGAAGGACTGTAGGAAGAGAGACAGTCACAGCTTTCTGGTATCGGTGATCGTGTTCTCAGTCTGCTGGCGCTGTCATGGCAACTGCGCAAAGTGCCTTTGATGGAACGGACCATTCCATTCTAGCTCTATTTCATCGACCGTAGAACCCATTGACTAAATGACCAAGTTAAAAATGAAGACACATGACACGAAGACGCTGAGTTGGTGAATTTAAGTGATGACAGAGTATCTATTTACAAGTCCATAGCTAAGTCAGGATATGCGATGTGCAGAACGTCATGACATTTTGGTCTCTCTGACTGTCTGTCTGTTTGTCTGTGTTTCTGTTTCCTCTCTCTTTCTCTCTCTCTCTGTCTCAATCTCTGTCTCTGTCTGTCTGTTGTCTGTCCATCTCTCTCTCACTCTTTCCCCCTCTCTCTCTCCCCTTGCCATCCCCCCACCTGCTCCTATGGGAATGAAGATGATCAATCAATCAGTCTCTTTAAATCAGTTCAACTTTTTACTTCAAGAGTGTTGGAAACTGCCACGTAGTTAATTACAATTTTCCCATCAGCATATCGCCATTCCATATCAGTTCCTTCTCCGTTCCACCCCTCCTGCCTGAAGCTAAATGGCCCCTATCCGTACCCTCTCCTTCCCCCATCCTCCACCCCGTCCTTCTCTTCTCTCCTCCTCCCTCATCATAACTACTTAAACAGATTCCAGACCTTGCCCATCAACAACAGGGTTTAGTTTCATTGATGATTGTGTCTTGGTAGATTTTCCCTGAAGTTGCAAACAGTGATTCTGTAGCCACAAGATTGGCTCTCTCGTTGCAGCAATTTGCTCTGTAGTTGCAACATTTGATGTCTCATTGCAGCGGTCTGCTCTGTAGTTGTACGATTGGCTCATTCATTGCAGCAGTTTGCACTGTAGTTAGAAGGTCTAGCTGTCCCGTTGCAGGTATATGCTCGATAGTTGAAGCGAGTGGCTTTGTAATTCTAGTCATGAGATCTCTAGTTTCAATAATCTATTCTGTGCCTGCTGTGATTGATACTGAATTTTTGCAGTGACTAGCTCTGTAGCCACTTTGTTGTTACAGTGACTGCCAGGCTTTGCAGTCGCAGCAGTTATTTCTCTTTGTAACTGCAGCAACCAGCTTTGGTTCTGCAGCAACTTGCTCTGTATTTTACAGAGAAACTGAATCCGCTGTGACTGTGATTGTCATGATTGCTTCCATTAACCTTAGCATTGCAGCTGGATTTTATTTTTCTTTAGTTTGACATCATTTCAGACTTAATTAATATAGACAGAATACTGTCGTCCTGCTATGATTTCTTTTAAATTTTAGTTTGTTGTTACTACATGATGCCCGAGTTAGACTGAAGTCAAGAAGCTTATAAACAGATCACAGAGAACCAAAATATTTACCCCCACTTCCCTGAATTCTATTCTTCCCATTAACACATCGCTGACAGAGTATACCCCCCCCCCTGCCCCCCTGCTTCCCCTCCCTTCCTTATGACCTCCTTAGGTTAAAGAATACCAGTCCTCTCCATTATTCCAAAATAATTAGCACTGAGGCAAGAGTTATGAATTCTGTGCTCAGCCCATCAACAATACATCTGGTTGTTCCCTGAAGTCTCCATCCCCACCCCACTTCCCCCCTCTCTTTTAACAGACGTATCTCTTTCCTGGCTCCTTCTGAAGTGAGCTGTCTCCATATCCTCCTAGATTCCCAAACAATGAGCTGTCTCCATGTACTCCTAGATTCCCAAACAATCACACAGAAGTTCAACATTGACGAAAGAATAAATGAAGATTGACCACAATTATCATATAGGTCTGGCATAGTTTTCCCCCCTCCTGCTCCATCTCTCTCTGAATTCATCACCCTAATGATGGAACCTGCCTCCCCTTTCGTGTCCTACTCTAGCGCTCCTGGAGCTAAGCTGTTCCAACCCCTCTAACAGTCTACAAGCAAAAATGCAGGTCCTACACAGACAGATGGATAGACAGACAGAAGGACCGACAGACCGCAGACAGACAGGCGGATAGTCGATTCTGATGCAACAAAAAAGGGATTTTCACACACACACACACACACACACACACACACACACACACACACACACACACACACACACACAACACTTCAATGCTGTCTTGTCCTCTGATTAATCTACCTTTTCTCCATCCCTTCCGTATTCAATCTTCTCTTCTTCCCGTTTCCCTTTACAATAGCAGTTTTCTGGAAGGTAAAACTGTATCCTCTACCGTCCTTTCAATCGTAGTTTTGAAATAATCATACAAAAGAGTTGAACGGACGGGCAAGACACTAATCCAACTACCCTAGCCATTGCATTGCATTTTATTCGCTATCCTGTCTGAATTATATACAACCTATTCCTTACCAGTGCCCTTGGGAAAATCTATAGCTCTAACACACCAATTTCCTGAAGGTAAGTAGTGACTCGCTGTCCACACCCCTTCCCTCTCATCCCCACCTCCCAGGGCCCCGAAATAATGATGTGATGGCAGAGGATTAAGGACAAAAGCGTGAAAGTAGGTTACGTTGACCAACCATTTCGTCTCCCTCGACACTCTCCTCAGAATTACCCCCCTTTCCTCACACCCAACCCACCCACACCCTTACACGTATTACTGTCCTCTTTCTATCCACACACCACTCCAATTTTCCTGGAAACTCGGCTGTCCCCAATCTCCATCCATGGTTTCCAAATAATCCGACCGAAAAAAAATAGATACGAACAAGACAAGAAAGGAGGTTGCCCTCAGCCTGCCAAAAGTCCAGTCTACTTCCTTTGATCCCATACTCTGAAACCTTTCAATTTCTCATCCCCTATCATCGTGGCAGATTTAGCCCTCCACCCCCTCCTTCACGCCAACACTTTTTCTTTCTCCCTCTCCCCCCCTTCCTCTCCCTCTACTACCCTTAACACACACATACGTTTGTCTTGCCTCTGTTTCCACGACATATCAGTTTTCCTGAGGCTAATCTGTTCTTATCTGCCGCCCTTGGTTCTCCTATCACCAGGCAAACAGGTAGAAGATTAGGAATGACAGCAAGACAGAAAAATGGTAGTAACCAGCCAGCTAGTCTTGTCCACACTTTCCCTGAGGTATCCATCTTATTTCTAATCCCATTCAGGGTTCTTACTCGTACTTGCTTTTCCTCCTACTCATCCTCCTGAAGCTTAACCTGACTCCATCCATCCCTTTCAAAGCCACAAACACCCACACACTCAGTGAAACCTTCCACTACTAACAACCTCTCACTTCGATCTCCTGTATTTATAGATTTTTTCCCCTCGGCCCCTCTGTTTTGTTTTTTTTTTGTTTTTTTTTAGTCTGGGCTGAAAATTTGTATCAAAATGCAAATAAAACAACACAAAACAGAAAAGGCAGGAATACTGTTTAGTCCCCTCGATACAAGATAGGACGAGAAAATTTTCACAGATTCAGACGTACGTAATTAAAACCACACAGCATACGCACAAGAAAACTCAACCATTTTTACGGTTGCAGGAATGTGGGCAAGTTAACCATTCCTTCCCCGGACTTATTTATGTTTGACTTTACTGTATATAAACTGTTTCCGCCCCTCTGATATTGTACAAAGATCAACTTTCACACACAAAACACCGCCCTGTGTAAGGACCGTTCAGTTTTAAAGGATTTTTGGAAGGCGAAACTGGGAGGGAGGAGAGGAGAAAGAATGGGAAGCAGCTGGGAGCTGGGGTCTGTATTAAATTGGTTCCAGAGTTTTAGCCTCGTCTCAGTCTCCCCAGAGAAATGGTCACTATGATCAGTTCTTGTCTGATGTCCTTGTACGTCTAAGAGGAGTGGCGTGTCTTCGATAGTGTGTACCCTTCCATGCATGCATCACTACAATGTGTCTGGTTTGTCATCTCCTGGGTCCAGTTTCTCCGCATGAATGATGTGATGTGATGTGTGGTGGGGGGGGTCAGTTCGGGACAGACAGAAAGAAATCGACCATTGATATCAGTGAGGGTTACTAGTAGCAGCCCATTACAAATAAGCGCTTATTTGGTATATTGTGCGATCGCAAAGAATATTAATAAAGTATTTAAAGGTCACTTACATGGTGGCTTCAATTCTTGTCTGTCTGTCTGTCTGTCTGTCTGTCTGTCTTTCTTCTCTGTTCCTCTGTCTCTGTTCGGTCTATCTGTCTGTCTGCCTGTCTGTCTGTCTCTCTCCTCACCATTTTGTTTTTTTTGCCCTAGAAAAAAAAAAAGAAAAAGTGACATTCGTCAGCTCCTGCTGAAACTGTAACTCTGTGCTTAAGGTGGTGATATCTACACGTTCGGTGTATGACTGTGTGGAGAATCTATTATTTACGTAACCTGTCATTTGCATTTCCATTCACGAGCACAACCCGCACGCACTTGCAATCACAACACGCACACACACACCACACACCTACACACACCCACACCACACACCACACCACACACACACCCACACACAAACCACACCCACCAACACACACACAACACACACTACACCAGCCGTGAAGGCAAACTATGTTAAGCAAGCATACGTTCTATGTCTTGACCAAAACAACGCGCTCTGTAAGTATACAGTGTAGAAGTCTCATCTCCCACCACCGATGTTAACGATTTTTACCACCAACATCACCACTATCCACCTAACTTTTACTTTTTTCTTTTGCTTATGCAGGCGTCTCGCTTTTTTTAGCAGCAATAACCAACAAACATGACTCGCTGAGTCGCAACATGCCGTCGTCCATAGGGCATACTGATTTCTGTCTTGAAGATTGAAATCTTTTGAAATACTCCTAGGATAATTTAAAGCTCAGGAAGCACTTTTCACCAACCAAAGTGCCTAAGACTAAACATAATTTCTGCAATTAATGCCTGGGGAAAGCTTTGTATTTACATTTATTTTGCTTAAAATCGTCCCAGCAAATTTCATCTAAAGCTCAATTTGTTTGGTCATTCATGTCGCAAAACCTACAAACGAAGAAAGGCCATCGATTTTCAATCGCATGAAGCGAAAGATTCGACGAAAGCGCTTCATTGTTACTCTGTAGGTTGGAAAGTTTTGAAATATTGGTGGAAAAGGGTGAGCGTGGTTTGACAATCAGATTGCCTTAGCCAGAGGAGACTCAGTGTACATGAGAACAGAAAGCAAACGTCTGCAAATTTATGCTGCTGCAATATGGGGAATATTCATATTCGCTTGGAGCGACGTCAAATGAACGAATTATTTAAAACGCTTTGCATTCTATCTAGTGGCTCCTTGATGGTTTAGTGCCAGTGGGCATGCTAAACAATTTTTGGAAACCTTTTAGATCTGAGCATCTCTTTTCATTAGGTCTATTTCAATCTTCTCTTCTTTAACATTTACACATATGATGTCTTGTCAAGGGATATATGACCTGAACAGTCAAAATCACGCGAATTCGTCCAGTTCGGTTGAGTACCTGCTTTTCTAGTTCTATGGTCCTTTAGGTAAGAAGAGCCTTTGTTCTTTAGAAACTGATTCCCACGTCTGTACGGAATCATATAAGACGTGAAGACACCTTTATCTATTCAAAATCCATTTTTCAAAGATTGAGAAGAATGAAGAAAAGGTATCGTGCGAAAGGAGAGCAGGGAAAGATAGCAGATGACTATCCTTTAGGAAGTCACGTTTTATATAGTAAGGCTTAACAGCAGTCTACGCGGAGGAAAGGGGTCACTATGCTTCGTCTTTGTATGACCTGGATCTTAATTCGGGAAGGTGCCGTCTTGAAGAATGTATGCTTCAGCGTCAGCGTCATATGAGGTGTCTGTTTGTCATTTTCTGGGCCAGAGGCCTACGAAAGTATGCAGTAATGCATGCTGGATCATGTCTCGAGGAGAGAGGTAAAAAAGTGTGAAGCAGCGAGTGAATTACGTTAGATCTGGATAAAGATTTTAGTTAAAGCATATTAAGATAGTCGAAATAGGAAGAACTCCAACCAGCAGAAAAACGATGTGAAGGAAAGGGAGATTCTGCTTGTGATGAGGGAGGAAAAACGTTTAAAGTCTGGAGATAAGTTTGCCAAATGGGCCGCATGATAATATCTGTGGAAAATGGGTAAATGTGAAGGTGGTGTGCTTTCTCCAGACTCTCCACATGTTTATCAGTCGTTTGTTTGCACCTTGGTCATCTTAGAAAATGTATAATATCTATGTTTCAGTGGAAAAATGCTCAGCTGTATGTCCTGTCCCAAACTTTGTACGCATTCTCTTTATTGATTTCTCATCAGCATTCAAACACCATACAACCACATCTGATGGCAAAGAAACTCATTAACATAAATGTGTGTAACAGCTCATTCTTTGGATAATTGAATTTTCTTACACAGAGGACACAGTCAAATGATTGTTCAGGAAGTGATTGATTCAACTTGTGTATACATTAAATATTCAGAGATGACGCAGCACTTGTGGATCTTTCCAACTCTGATTCTGTTTACTTCAAGGAGGTTCAAAGATTTGTTGCACTGGTGCGATGCATAACTATCTTGATTCTGAATGTAACAAAAAACGAAAGGGAAATGTGATGATTTTAGGAGAGAATCCAAAAGAAGTCGCCTGTACCACCCGCTTTATCCAAGGCGGGGTGAAGTCAGTAGAACGCTGTGAATCATACAAAGATAGAATTATAGATAATTAAGCGATTTAATACCGTTGAGTCATGTCCACAAAAAATGGTTAAAACAGTTATATTGTCTCGCCACGCGGCGAATCATTTCATGTGGAATACGACAATCTTCGGACATTTTTTTAATGCTGTCTGGAATTGTTAGTTAACTTTTCATTTATGTCGTTGGTCATCCCCATCTCACTGGTGGCGTTTGAATGGAAGAGTCGAAATCCTCTTCCGGCATGTGCTGAGAAAAGTGCGGACCGTGGGAGGCAAAAAACGTTGGTGGAGAGACAAAAAAGTTTGGTGAGCGTACAGGTGCGCCGTGGCGTTGTTACAAATGCGAAGAAGACTAAGATTGCGTTTTCCTGATGTTTTTGTGGACCAGATCCACGCCTTATTGCCAGATCAGTATGACGCTTACCATCAGTCAGGGACGAGGATTACGCATCGGTGTTTAGAAAATTGGCAGATCTATCTGCTGTGCTTCCCCAACTCTCGATTGCTCTTTCCCCCCTAGGATACCTTTTCTCCCCCCCCCCCCTTCTTGTACGGTCGATTTACACAAATATTTTTATTTCGCCTGATTTCTCTCCTGTTCATTGATTGTATTCGCAACCTCTCCCCTTCTCTGATTTGGGATTTGGGATGTTATTTGAAATTTGTACATTACCCACCATCCTCTTAATATGAGGTTTTGTCAGCCCTGTGTTTCGCTATCGGAGCCACGGCGTGTAAACACGGCTGGTAATGCTCCGACAAACAAATTCAATTGTTATTGCGTGAATGTGGTGCGGCCCACAAATAACTTTTTCATCAAACTAGATCCTTACCGCTCACTTGACTGCACTTGCTTGATAACAAGGGGCACCCGATACAAAATAGGTGCTATCTTTACGTGCTTGAATAATCATTGCCAGTACAAACGAAAGTAGATGGTGATAACTGCGTTGTAATGTGTACCGGTCTGAGACGCTCTCTCATCTCTCCTCTCAGTACTGTCTCTCTCCTCTTTCATCATCTCCTACTTCTCTCATCATCTCTCTCTCTTCTCTCATCTTCTCTCTTCTCTCCTGCCACCCGCTCCAACTCTCATTCCTCCTTCCCCTATCCTAGACACCACGCAAAACATTTCCCGATTAAACACACATGGCCATACGCATTGCGCCTAATCCTTGCACGGTCAACCCGATGTACACACAACCACCCCCACACAAACACACACCGAGCCCACCCCACTTAAACCCACACCCCACCATCACAACACCACACACAGACGCACGACCGCGACAGAGCCCCCGACCCACCTGTAGATAGCCCTACCCCCCTCTCCCAATCACGCGCTCAGCGCGTCTTCCGTGGAAGGCTGGTTATCGCATTACTAGTCTCTCATGGGGCCATCCTCTCTCCGACCCCGTTACTAACCTCCACCATTGTGTGTCTGCATCAATCCTTTCTTCTGGCTCGCTTGGCTCACTAGAGTACTGTTCAATCGCCCGAAAGCCACACTTGGGGGCTCGCGGGGCCTCAAGGAGGACCCTGACGGGATCAGAACTTGAACCCCACCTTAAAACCTCTTTGTCTGGTCCGATCTTGGCACAGGGCAGATGGTGCGATTCTCTTTGGTGCCAAAGTCGCTGAGCCCTGCCCTCCAATTAACGCATCTCACACTGTCCCACGCGACTACACAGATATCGCCCCGTCTGGATAGAAAATGTTCAGTTTGCTGCACGG
>JADBJO010037104.1:0-10107 GCA_016801955.1 Conus betulinus | reverse complement strand
TGCCATATGTCTGCTCTGTCTTGTCTGTTGTCTCTCTCGCTGGTTCTCTCTTTATGTCCGTCTGTTGTCTGACTGTTCTATGTCTGTACACCGTCTATCTCTCTGTCCCATATTGTTATCGTGTGGTCTTGCGTTCGTATCGTCTCCTCTCTCTCTACCTATCTCTCTCTCTCTCTCTCCTATCTCTATCTCTCTCATATCTTCTCATCTGTTTTTTTCTCTCTCTTTCTCTTTCTCTGTGTCTCGACATGGCATGTCTGTATGTCTTTTCCGTTTTTCACTGAAGTGCGCACACGGCTGAGCAGGCGGTGTGTTGTGTGTGTGTGTGTGTGTGTGTGTGTGTGTGCGTTGTGTGTGTGTGTGTGTCGATGTGTGTGTTGTGTGTGTGGTGTGTGTGGAGGTGGGAGGGTGGAGGGAGGGGGCGTTAGGGGTGGAGGGAACACACACATTCTGTCTTTTCTATCAATCTCTTTGTATTTGTGTGTGTGTGTGTGTGTGTGTGTGTGTGTGTGTGTGTGGTGTGTGTGTGTGTGTGTGTGTGTGTGGTGTTTCTTTCTATCCCATCTTCTGTGCCATCTCGGTGGCATTGCACCCACGCCGCTCATTCCGACACCTTGTCCACTTCACAGCCCGGTCGGTCCCAAAAAAAAAATCGCACCGCCCCGGCACCGGCAATCCACAGGGGGCAGTCCATTGTCAAGTCGTCAAGAGGCAACCCACCGGAGGAGACACTGCATCGCTGCCGAGTCACTTGGCCACGAGTCTTACATGCTAGCTTCGTCTTCTTCTTCTACTGTTCCTTCGTTCAGGTGTCGACTGGGTGGTATTCAATCAGCTGAACAAAATATGGAACAGCAAAAAAAATTCACCCTTGGAATCAAACTGAAATTTTATAACTTCGTGTGATTTCAACGTTGTTGTATGGCTAAGACACCTGGCAACTGGAGACCACCCAGGAGAAGAAACTCGACGCTTTTAATACTAAGTGCCTACGTAGATCTTGGGCATCAAATGGTCAGACCTTATACTAAATGAAGACACCAGGGAGAGGTCCCAAACAGCTCCTCGTGTCAACCATCGTCTGCAGACGGCGCCTCCACTGGCTGGGTCATGTCTTAAGACTACCCCATTCAAGACCTGAAAAACCAGGCCATTAAATGGACCCCAGCAGGCCAGAGAAAAAGAAGACGACCCAAGATGAGCTGGTGACAGACAGTGGAGAGAGACCTCCGACTCGTTGACAGAGGATGGAGTGACACTAGCAAACTGGCTGATGACCCGCGCACAGTAGAGCAGCATGACTGCCTCATGCGTCGTCCCTCTCTACCATAACTTCAGTATAACAGGTTTTCTGTATAAATTTCTTTTATACAAAAGAATTTTTTTAAACAAAGACCTCGACAAAACAGATTTGTGTACTCAATTGTTTAAGCACAGTAGGTTTTCTTTGCAGATGTCTTTGATACATTAGGTTCTTAAGGAATTTTAAAGCAAGCCCCCCAGTTAACAGGGGCAAACAATTTTTGTACAGGACAAAACCGACATGTTTCGACCTCTTAAGCCTTCTTCAGGTAAGACAAACAACATTCAGGACAATCAAAACGAAAACGAATCAATCACCTATCTGTTCAAATTGGGCGCAAGATGGGCATTGCTTCAGTTTCCGACTGCAGTCACTTCATTTTGGAACTAACTTTAATGCGTTAGGTCTTTTGTTTGTTTGTTTGTTTTTTCTTTCGTTCTTTTTCCTAACAAATACTTTAAATACAACGGGTTTTTTGTGCACAAGTGGCTTCAATACAAAACGTTTTCTGTACAAAATTTTTCAATACTGTACGGGGCCCGGAATAGCTCAGTGGTAGAGCTGCGGACTTGTACTCTTGTGTGAAACTGGGGTTTCGGGTTCGAATCTCCGCCGGGCCGTTTCGGTACAGGGGATTTTTCCCTCGGAGTTAACATTGGTTCTGACTCCATTTCCCATACAATCCTTCGAATGAGACTATAAACCGAGGTTCCGTGTGTGAATGCACACATAACATCTTGCACCCACGTAAAATCCTACCGCCAACTTTCGGAAGACAAGGCCAGTTTGGCCGCTGGTATGGATGACACGTTACACATAGCATGCACCCTGCGTGAGAAATGGAAAAAAATAAGTACGTAAGGAAACTGAGTGAACGATATTGATTGGATGACACGGGAAACGACTGAATGATGCGACAGCAGGCAGCTCTTCAGTCGGCACTACTCAGGTTGACAGCCTGTTGTGTAACGAGTGTGGATTGTAAAGCGCTTAGAGCTCGATCTCTAATCGAGGGTATGGCGCTATATGAGAATTCATAATAATGATAATGATAATAATATAATGACTTCAGTACAACATGTATCCTATACAAATGACTTCAGTACAACAGGCCCTTCCTAACAAATGGTTCGACGTAACGGACTTTCCAAACAAATGACTTTGATACAGGGGGTTTTTGTGCTCGTAGTTTCAACGCACACATTTTCTGTTCAAATGAGTTCTGTGGAAAAAACAACAGCACCAAACAAGTTCTCCTTGAATAGAACACAGATATTTAGGGAAGCAGCCCCAAAACCATACTAGCGTCAGTGAATGAATAAACTATAGGAAAAAAGGAGAAACAAATAAAGTAAAGAAAAACAAACGAAAAACAAAAATGGAAAGGAAAAATTAAAAAGGGAAGAAAGGGATATAACGGAAGAAAAACCAGAAAGACAAAGAAAAGAATTAAAGGATGCAAACAAAGAACAAGACAAAGCCTGTAAAAGAAAAATACAAACCGGAGTGCAGAGAACCCAATCAAATCGAAGAGCGAAAGAGATGGTTCTATGGTTTGCCCCTGCCGCACGCTGAAAGATAACATCTCTCTCTCTCTCTCTCTCTCTCTCTCTCTCTCTCTCTCTCTCTCTCTCTCTCTCCTCTCTCTCTCTCTCTCTCTCTCTCTCTCTCTCTCTCTCTCTCTCTCTCTCTCTCTCTCCTTCACCTCTCTCTCTCTCCTCTCTCACCGGGATGATCATTTCTGGTGCTGAGATTGCCAATGCCAGATTGTCCTGCAGGTAAAATCGAAAAGTGTTTTGGCCCTAGCGTTGCTGTTCCCTGTGACAACGTTTCCCTATTTTGTCCCGACCCTCTTCTACCTGTTTCTGCGCTGATGTACTA
The DNA here is from genome assembly GCA_016801955.1 of Conus betulinus. Lineage (NCBI taxonomy): Eukaryota > Metazoa > Mollusca > Gastropoda > Neogastropoda > Conidae > Conus > Conus betulinus. The sequence goes on along the minus strand of JADBJO010037104.1, from coordinate 6,923 downwards.
CTTGTTCCTCTTTTTGTCTTTTCTTTTTTCTTTTACGTGGGAATTTGCCCTCTTCTACATTTTCTTACCTTCTCTATTATTTCCCTAACGGTTTTTAAACCCATATCTATCGTTTTCCTACGTTCGTTTTGAACTTTTCCCTTGTTCCTTGCTTTTCTTCGTTTTCTTACTTTTGAAGCAGGTTTATTACATCACCCTGTTTTACCTACCTTTCTTAATTAAGTTTCCTAACTTTTTTCCGAGCTTCTGGTACTTCTTCCTGCATTTCTGCTTTTCGATAATTTCCCAACACTTTCTTCACCTGTTACCCTTGTTTCCTGCCTCTTTCCCTACATTTTCTGCGTTTTCTCTTACCATTTTTTTTTTTTACATTCTTTCTTACCAACGTTTTCTGTCCAAAGTGTATCCTAAATTTTCCGTTGTCGCAACCGTTGCGTACATATTTCCTCCTCACCTTTTCATACATGTTTCTGGCTTTCTAATTTTCTGACTGCTCTTGTGTACCCTACCTCACCTTTTTCTACAATTTCTCTTTCCCTACCGCACTTCTTCCATATTGTCTGCCTATCTGTACCGGGTGTTTTTTTTTAAATGCTTTTTTTTTTCTTTACCTTTTTATGGTATGCTAACTTATCTTTTCCCTACATTTCCGCGTTTTCTAACAACAAAATTCAAACAAATTCAACAATGTCCTCTTTTTTTTTGTTTCTGTGAACGTTAATCGTTCAGTGTTTTTCATTTCACTGTCGCTGTCTGATTTACCTTTTCTTTTCCTTCTGTTTTAAAACATGATGAAGTCGTCGAATTTCTGTGGCAGTTTGATGGTTCTCTTGGGTTGGGTTGTGACTGTTGTTGATTCCTGACTGACTGGTTCACCGTGTGTTTGAGGTGAGGGCTCGATAGGTGTTTGAGGTGTTTGTTCTGGTTAGTTTGCGGTGTATGTTCACGTTGCATTTGAGGTCTTTGTTCGCGGAACGTGTGTGGCATTTCATATGAATTAACGCCTACCTTGCGCCGAAGAGATAAAGCTAAGTGACAAACTCGTTCATTTTCATTGTCCTATTTGTTTGTGACTTGCCTGAAGAAGACCTAAGAGGTCGAAACGCGTCGTGTTTTGCCTTGTGACTCGTTTGTCGACGTTTCTCTTGGCAGCTGGCTAACATTTATGTAAGAGATTCCCCGCCTGTAGTCGTCTCACTGTGCAACTAGACCTGTTCCTAGTTTTTCTTGTCCTGACCAGTTCTTAGGTTTCCCTTCCTAACATGTTCCTACATTTTTCTGCGTTTTCTTACCTTTCATTACACTTTCCTTGCCTGTTCCTAAGGTGGCCTGCCTTCCCATTTCCTGCATGTTCAACCTCCCCCCCCCCCCCCCCCCACACACACACATTTTCCTTACCTTGGTCCATGCTTACCAACTTAACAACCTTTCCAATCTCTTCTACGTTATCCGTCTTTCCCTGTCTTTCCCTTCGCTTTTCTTACCTGGTTTTTTTTTTTTTTTTTTTTTTTTTTCAATTTTTTTTTTTTTTTTTTATGGTTTTTCTCACTCTACAGTTATCGGTTTTCCTACATTTTCTGCTTTTCTGTGCCTTTTTGCTCCCCCCCCCCCCCCCCCCCCCCCCCCCCCGCGCACTCCCTACACCCCCCCCCCCCCCCCCCCCCCCCTTTGACTGTGTGTTTGCCAGTCTTGTCTTTTACTATACTTTCTGCCTTTCCCTACTCCTTCTGTCCCCCCACTCCTAAAGCAACCAGTGTATTGAATGTCACAAAGCAGTGATAATGAGGAGGAGGAGGACGACGACGACGACGACGACGACGATGATGATGATGATGATGATGATGATGATGATGATGATGATGATGATGATGATCATCATCATCATCATCATCATCATCATCATCATCATCATATTAATGGCAACAATGACACTAATAAAGATTATAATCATGATATTATTATACTTATTATAATTACTGGTATTGTTATCATTATTATTATTATTACTATAGTAAAGTAGTCGTAGTAGTAGTGGTAGTAGTAGCAGCAGCGGCAGTAGTAATAATAGCAGTAGCATTAGTAGTAGTGGCGGTGGTGGTGGTAGTTGTAGCAGCAGCAGCAGCAGCAGTAGTGGCAGCAGCAGTAGCAGCAGCAGCAGTAGTAGTAGTACTAGTAGTAGTAGTAGTAGTAGTAGTAGAAGAAGCAATAGCAATAGTAGTAGTAATGATTATAATAACAATGATAATAAAAATAGTGAAAATACAAACGGTATCATACTAACATTTTGCAACCGAATAAACTCTCTCTCATGCTGACTTTGATGTAGATGCTGTACTAATAAAATCATCTCTCATGCTGACTGTGACCAGGGGCGTAGTGTTCAGCGCAATCTCTTTTAACGTCTGTTGATGGTGACGTCTTCACATGACGTTGCTTTTTTGTGTGTTTGTTTTGTTTTTTTTTTTCCTCCGAAATTAAATTCTGTGTCTCGTATTTGGCATTGAACAAGCGCTACTTTGCGTGTGCTTGAGCGAATGAAATTGTAAAAAGACAAGCCGAAGTATTCTACATCTTGCTTTTTCTTTCTTTTTTTTTTTTTACCTGGCTGCATGTTCATGTTAAGTAAATCATAGATCAATACACAACCGGATAGACAGACGAAGCAATGGATAACAACAAATAGAAAAAAAAAGGTTTCGATGTGGAACCTGCCGTGCGCTCTGATGTGTCTTTTTAGAAACACACACACACGCACACACACACGCACACACACACACACACACAGAGAGAGAGAGAGAGAGAGAGAGAGGAGAGAGAGAGAGGAGAGGAGAGAGAGAGAGAGAGAGAGAGAGTATCGCCATCTGTTTACGTCATCGATGCCCGAAATAGCTCCGAGTTTCCTGAACATTCGTCCCTGACAGACACCCAGATTCCGGAGACGCTTCCACTTCCAGTGACACTTTCGTGTGTCAGAGAGAGAGAGAGAGAGAGGAGAGAGAAGAGAGAGAGAAGGATTCATAACAGGCCCTGGCCTTTCTGAGGGGTGTGTTAACATCATACAAGCTATCGTGATCAGAAAAAGAGCAGGGCAAACGTATAGAGAGAATCGTTAACAAATGCCAACCACGCTTACACAGAAACAAAGCCGACAGAAATGAAATGAATATCTCTATCATGTTGCTACAGAGAGAGAGAGAGAGAGAGAGAGAGAGAGAGAGAGAGAGAGAGCAATGCCCTCTCCCCCACCGCTCAAAACGCGCGCGCGCACAACAACATACCACACACAACACATACACACACGCACGCACGCACGCCGGCATGCGCGCACGCGCACACACACACACACCACACACACACACACACACACACACACACTCACACACACACACACACACACACACACACACACACACAAGCCAACACAGGCAAAAGATCACAAACTAGTTTCCCGGCGGGGGGGGGGGGGGGGGGGGGGGGGGGGGGGAAGGGAAGGGGGGGATGAACTGTTACGGGTCACACGTGTACCACGAGTACGCCACACAACACGTCCTTTGTGATGCCGCTGTCTTCTCCCCCTTCGCCTTTCACTTCGTGGGGAGTCTTCGGCCCTCTGCGCTCAGAGGAAGATTTGGGGGTTGGGGGGGATAGGGAGAGTGGGGGGATGGGGGGGGGGGGGGTTGGCTTTAGAATGACGCCATGGACAAAAGGCTGTGTCCCCAAAGAGACCCATTCCTTGGATTTTAATCTGTTTCCTTGGAACCACCTGGCTTGTACCCTGTTGGCCAAATGAAAAGAAACAAAATGAGGAAAAAAATCAACTTTCAAAAACAATGAACACTCTCAAAACAATGTAAATGCGCCAGTTTATAAATATACTCGACTTCTTAATTAAGCAAGGCCTTGGCGTATTAATTTTTGATGTGCAGCCTTATGGTTATACCGCTGTCTTGTTCCCCTTCTTTGTTCCCCATTCTTGTTCCTCGTCTTAGGACGCTGCTCTCAGAGGCGTATTAAGTAATGAAAGGGGGGGGGGGGGGGGTAGAGCTGGTCCAGCGCCAATGCCCTGGTGGGAAAGGCGATGGATTAGGGATGGGATATCCCCTCGAACCTCCCTCCCGCTTCCCCGACAGCGTTCATCGCAGACCTCTCGAGCAGAAAACCAATACCAGATGTCTGTTCACCATATATGCAAGTATAATTATAATCAAAATTAAGGCCAGACTTCGAGGTTGTACGCCGTTAGTTTCATGGCCAACACTTATTGACAGAGTAAAGTTCCATGTTTCGGTGTCACCAAAAGAGGCGCCACTGTGTGCGGATTAGTCTCTATACGCTACACCACATCTGCTAGGTTTCATGGGAAAAAAAAACAAACTGTTCCTTAATTGAAAGAACCATCCCAAGTGTCATTGCCTCTAGGGAAAGGCCTAGTGACGTTGAGAAAAAAACCCACTGCCCGCAAGGAAAGCCTTGCTGACAGCGGGAAAGACTGTGACACGGGATTCTCTTCTGAGAACATGCAAGACCTCATGGCAAAGGCTTGCCATATCTAGAGTTGTACTGTCTTCACCTGTCAGCGGAACAGCACTGAGTGAGTCTGCAGGATGCATACAGCAGTTGCCTCACGGTGGCGTCTTTTTTTTTTTCCGCCAGTGGGCTCTACAGTCACATGGGCTGGTACACTCATGGGAACGCTCCCGTGGAGGTTCTATCGTGTCACATCCAATAGTCATTACACAATGGCATCTGCCAGGGAGCAACTATATCCCTTGATGTCTTAATGGAATGCTCGGGTGTGTGCCTGCACCCTGTTGTGAACACAGTGAATGCTTTCCAAGGTGGTGCAGGGTTGCTCCCAACTGGTTTGTTCGGCTGATGGGGTCAGTGCTTCTCTGGGTCCCACCACATCACCTTCGGCTCTGTAACTTGCTGTGTCTTTTTCGTTTTCTTTTCTTCTTCTTACCTGATTGAAAGAACCGTTCCCAGAGCCAGTGCCACTGAAGAACCAGTCACCGGGTTTGTTTAGCTCAGATAATTCAGTGCACTTAAGAACCAGTCACCAGCTTTGTCCAGCTCTCATGGTTCAGTGCCGCTGAAGAACCAGTCACCAGATTTGTCCATCTCTCATGGTTCAGTGCCACTGAAGAGCCAGTCACCGGCTTTGTCCAGCTCTGATGGTTCAGTGCCGCTGAAGAACCAGTCACCGGCTTTGTCCATCTCTCATGGTTCAGTGCCGCTGAAGAACCAGTCACCAGATTTGTCCATCTCTCATGGTTCAGTGCCACTGAAGAACCAGTCACCGGGTTGTTTAGCTCTGATAATTCAGTGCACTGAAGAACCATTCACCAGCTTTGTCCAGCTCTCATGGTTCAGTGCCACTGAAGAACTAGTCACCGGCTTTGTCCATCTCTCATGGTTCAGTGCCAGGTCCAGGGTCTCTGTACATTGACTCCCTGTCCATTCTGCGGTAAGGTAAGGTAAGGTAAGGTAAGGTAAGGTAAGGTAAAAGGTAAGGTAAGATAAGGTAAGGTAAGGTAAGGTGAGCTAAGCTAAGCTGAGCTAAGCTAAGCTAAGCTAAGCTAAGCTACGCTAAAGTAAGGTAAGGTAAGGGTAAGTAAGGTAAGGTAAGGTAGGTAAGGTAAGGTAAGGTTGCTTATAGCCCAACCGACCGCAAAGACCATATCAGGGCTGTCACCCGCGTTGAAGTCAACTCGCAAGTCGTTAAACACACACACACACACACACACACACACACACACAACACACACACACACACACACACACAGAGTCACACAACCCATTGAACACACACACACACACACACACACACACACACACACACACACACACACACACACACACACACACACCACACACACACACACACACAGACACACACACACACACAACACACACACGCACACACACACACACACACACACACACACACACACCACACACACACACCACACACACACACAACGGAAATGTTGCTAAAAAAAAAAAATCTTTCTTCCGTACATTCTTAATCAGATGAGAAATTTTTTTTCTCTTCCAGAAATTCAAAGATCAGCAATGTCGCCAGTTCCATCATCGCCAGCCTCTGTCTTCCTTCCTCTCCGACTACCTCCCCCCACTGCTTCTTGAATGGCTGATTCATTGCATATTGTGACATGGCCAAACTAACAGATTTACTGGGACAAGCAATACCTAAATGGGAGCGAGAGTGGTCGGGAGCAAAGATCACCGTAGTATCTTTTGGTCCAGTGATGTCATCTCATTCTCTGCGCCGATCAAAACGTAATCACCTGTTTTTAGGCGGCGAATGCGCGTGAAGATCTGTAGCGAGTGCTCGACGTAAAAAAAATGGACATTTTCGCTGTGCTCGTCTGAGTCTTGCATCTAGCTGAAATAGCGATCACTATCAAACATGAAGCATTTGAAAGTGCACGCGTGTTGTTCCCACTCTATAGTTAACAAAGAAAGTTTAAGTGGACGAATTGCTTCCATACTAATCAACTTGACGAACGTAAACGCAGTTGTAAAAAATGACGTTCTAGGATCAAGATCGATCTAGAGGTTACCATGAGAGAATAACCATAATGCTAACAAAGGGCACAGAGAGAAGAGAGAGAGAGAGAGGAGAGAGAGAGAGAGGAGAGAGAGACAGACAGAACAGCAGACAACAGAGACAGACAGACAGACAGACAGTCATACATCCAACAAAGACAGCAGACAGAAAGAGAAAGACAAGGCGACAGAGACAATAAGAAGAAGACGAAGAAGAAGAAGAAGAAAAGAAGAAGAGGAGGAGGAGGAATAGATGTATCGGTGACACTTGAACAATTTTTCTTTTTGTGCGTCCCGCCGTCAATTCTTTATTAATATTTCATGGTCCCATATTTCTGTCAATTTTGCCAAAT
>JADBJO010037103.1:0-5000 GCA_016801955.1 Conus betulinus | reverse complement strand
CGACCCTCAATATATATCTACCATGCCACTCTGATTCACACGCGTTCACTCCCACCCCCCCTCCCTCCCTCCCTCCCCTCCCTCCCTCCCTCCTGGCGGCGGCTGCTGCTGCTGCTGCTGCTGCTGACGACGCCGCCGCCAATCTTGTGTCCAATCCTCAGCCCACCCCACACCACCGGTCCATCTGTTCTGCTCTGAATCTAGCTGTTGTTCCCTGATCTACACCTGCCTGCCGGCCTGCCTGCCTGCCGCTGAATCAAGGCTCGCCTCCAGCTTATTATTCTGCTCCCTGCGCCAGTCACACACCATCACCACATCAGTCTGTCTGCCCGTGTGTTCAACTCAACCACGTAGTTTCTGCAAGCACTCCCCCCACCCTTCACGATCTAGCAGCCTACACGCTGTGTCTTTCTTTATAAGCTTAAGTGGAAGGTGGCCTCTGATACTTGTTCGGTAGTCTAGTTGTTAGCGTGTCCACCTGTCAAACGGGAGACCAGGGTTCGTTTCCCTGATCTGCATTTTTTTTTTGTTGTTTTTTTTTTTTTTTTTTTTTTTTTTGGGGGTGTGTGTGTGTGTGTTATTCTTTTCTCTGACATCCACAATTTCTACTACCAAAAGGGGAGAAAGTCCTATAGTGACTGATTTCTATATATATATTTTTTTGTTGTTGTTGTTTGTTTGTTTGTTTTTTTTTTTTTTTTATTCATTTATTTACCTATTTATTTTTTTTCATGCCATCACCACATCAGTCAGTCTGTCTGTGTTCAACTCAACAACAACGTAGCTTCTGCACGCACTCTCCCACCCCCCCCCCATCTAGCAGCCTAGACGCTGTGTCTTTCTTTCTTTCTGCCACACATTTTCAAACCACTTTGGCCAACACAGACTGCTGCAAAAACAACAACAACAAACAACAACAACAACACCAACATCACCACCACCAACTCCAATAGAAAACCCGAAGAAACAACATCAACATGAAAATAACATGTCAAACTGTGTGCAAATGAACGCTGATCTTCAGACCAAATACCTAACATGACATGGCATGACATGACATGCCTTGTGACAATGCAAAATATAGATCTGTCGTCGTAGGGCACGACTGCTCCACTGTCTTGTTTGCTGGGCTTTTTTTTTTTTTTTTTTTCTCTCCTTATCTCTCTCTTTGCTTTTTCTTTCTTGTGGATTGTGGGTTCATCTTCTTCCCGTCACATCATCCTAGGCTATCGTTATCAACGAGACACCAAACGAAAAAGGGGAGAGGGGGCCAACGACGACTCTTTGAGCAACGAGACACAAACCATCCCGCTCAGGAGGAAAATGGGTGGCCCTGAAAAGGGCCTAGTTAGTTTGGGGGTCGATTTGGGAGACAAGCAGACGCGCGCAGGTTTACTTGCTGCTGGTGTACTTGGTCACCGCCTTGGTGCCCTCACTGACGGCGTGCTTGCTTGGCCAGCTCACCTGGCAGCAGCAGCAAGCGCACAGCCGTTTGAATCTCGCGGCTGGTGATGGTAGAGCGCTTGTTGTAGTGGGCCAGTCTGGAAGCTTCGGCAGCGATTCTCTCAAAGATGTCGTTGACGAAGCTGTTCATGATAGACATGGCTTTGCTGCTGATACCAGTGTCTGGGTGCACTTGCTTCAGCACCTTGTAGATGTAGATGGCATAGCTTTCCTTCCTTTTCCCTCTTGCGCTTCTTGTCCCCGGTGCGGACGGCCTTGGCCTTGCCGGCCTTCTTGGCGCCTTTCGAGCTCACTTTCGGTGGCATGCTTTGACTACAGTCGTTTGCTCTGTCGAGAAATGCCGCCGCCGAGTGCTTGAGTTGAGTTAAGGGTGGATTTACGTCCTATCGGCCTGAGGCCCTTAAGGACAAGGTTCTTCTTCAGACTTTAGTCTGTGTAGACTTGGCGCTGCTGTCCTCCGTGGTGGTCTGCTGTCACTGGTCGTCTGCTCCTTACGGCAGTTATTCCTCCCCTCCCTTTCCTCAGTTCCCCTTCCAGGACCATTTCATATGGATCCACATGATCCAATTTTGGCCAGTTCGGGTGAAACACCCTTACTGGTCGCCCCCCCCCCCTGTGAAGCCAGAGGACAGGGATGTGAGTCTCAGAGGTTCAACCCAAAGTGCAACTTTGGGGATCCTCATCGTCTCTTTTGACACTCTTTACCGTCCACACCTCTCTTCCTTCACAGTGGTTTAAAACCAACTGTCTGTACCGGAGGATAGGAGGGAGTCACACACAGGAACTTCATGGGTTGCATCCCTAGGGTGGGATGTGGCTGGAGGAAGTCCTGAACTCTTAGGTCATGGGTGGCCCTGAACACCCATAGTGGCGCCAGGGTAGCCGCTAGGGTTGGGCACCCACTGAAGGCATGTTGGAGTGATACAATACTGCCACATGCACATTTGGTGCCCATGAGAGAAAACCCTGCGGGCACCCCTGTGCGTAGCCTCCTCATTAGTTGGAGGTGTTTTTTCTGGGGAGTTTCTGGTCTAGTTTCCCCCCCTGCATATATATAGGGTGTATAGCCATCCCCTTGTCTCACATCGGTCTTTGAGTGTTTTCTCTCGTTCTCTGTAAACAGCTGCTCGAGCATGGTTTATGACTTCGGTCATTGATAGTCCGAGGTTGGTGGGTGTGCCTTTCTCTATAGCTGCCTTGGCTGCTTGGTCGGTCATGTCACATTTCATTGCCCGTATGCCTGTGTGGGAAGGAAGCCACATGAGTGTCAGTTCTGTACCCTTGCATATGATTTGATGGGGCTAAGAAAAGGATTTCAGTTTGGATTTCTTTCTGTTTTTCCTTCCTCCATCTGTGCTAGTGCCTGCAATGAGGACTTAGAATCAGATAGGATGGCGACCCTCTTGCTCTTGGTGGCTGGGCATGTCATTCACACTGTTGTGCATGCCATAAGGATGGCATGCAATTCAGCAGTGAAGATACTTACCCCCTTAAACCGCCGCCGACCCCAGGCTGGGAATTTATAGTGGCTGAGTTCGCTCGGCGGCTGCGCGCCTCTCCGGCGTGAACCGCGTGCTTTTTCCTGTCGCACAAGGCAGGCCGCCGGAAACGCGCAGGCTCTATTCACATGACCAGGATCATAACCGGCACCACACTCGCTTGCTGAAAGCGCCCACAACACTTTTGTCACGTAGAACATCGTTCTGTACCCGTCGTCATCGTCATCATGTCGGGTCGCGGCAAAGGAGGAAAACCAAGGGAAAGGTGGCAAGGCTTAAGCAGTTCTTCCTTGCTCCACCGGACTTCAGTTCCCCGTGGGTCCTTTTCAGGACCATCGTCTCCTTTTCCTCAGTGGGCAAACTATTCTGTTGCTCAAGAGTTTCGCACTTGACAGCTGCGTCATCCTACACAAAAAAAACGTACGCACACCTCACACACACTGGCCGCCGAAAAAAAACGTAAACAAAAGAGAAATCATCCCCCGTCACAAAGTATCCGTATCTCGAGGATCAACATAAAAATCTTAAAGGAAAATGAACAGGGAGACGTTTTACATTTATAAGTAAAATGAGAACACACACACACACACACACACACACACACACACACACATCGATACCAAGTTCTTTCCTCTTGACCAAACTAAAACACAAGAACAATTCAACAACACAGAAAACAAAAATCTTCAACGTTTGGCTCATCTTCAGGACTTGTGACATAAAACAAAAGACAAATAAATACATATATGCGATAACGTATGAAAACATATACGTAATCGGACGAATATGAACACACAGACACATACATACACACAAACACGCGACAGACCACGCGCAGACAAGTGTGTGTGTGTGCGCGCGCGCGCACACACACACACACACACACACACACACACACACACACACACACACACACACACACACACACACACACACACACACCGATACCAAGTTCCTTCTTCTTGACCAAACTAAAACACAAGAACACCACTACAACAGGCTGTCGCCAGTCACAACAAAAACAATTCAACAACAAACAAAACAAATATCTTCAACGTTTCGCTCATCTTCAGGACTTGTGACATAATACGAAAGACAAATAGATACGTATAGGCGATGACGTATGAAAACATATACGTAATCGGACGAATATGAACACACAGACACACATACATACACACAAAGACGGGAGAGACCGCGCGCACACACACACACACACACACACACACACACACACACACACACACACACACACACACACACACACACACACACACACACACACACACACACACACACACACACACACACACACACACACACACACACACAAGCGCGCGCGCACCTTAAAGACGTATTTATCCGTTTAGGTATATGTTTGATATGCTATTGCTTATATGTTTCATTGAAGATTTTTGTTGTGTTTCTTCTTTGTTTGTTTGTTTTTTTTCGTTTTCCTACTCAATCGTACCAAAGCACGACAGAGAAGATAAATGATTGGCCGTAGATCAGTACACCAGAAACTAAAGATTTCCTTTAGATCAAAGTGAAACAACAACAACAACAACCAGCACAACGGGCTGGCGCCAGTCAAGAAATCTTGATCGAACAGTTCCATGCAAACATGTCCTCTCTCACATATCGACGTTGATTATCTGTGCGTGTTTGGGATAGGGTGAGGGGGGTGGATGGGTGGGTGGATGGCAGAGGAGGGGGGAGGGAGGAGAAACGAAGGGGGGGGGGGGGGGGGGTAAACAGACACCAGTTTTGTTAACAGAGGATCAGAACAACACAGAACGTCAAGTGATCAGTGTATGCATTATGTTAGAGGAGAGAAGGTTCAGGGAGGGCCGAGATAGAGGGGGTGGGGGGGGGGGGGGTTAAAAAACACATTAACACAAAAATAACATGTCAAACTGTGTGCAAATGACTGATTCTCATACTAAATACGTGACATGACATGAATGACATGACATGACATGTCCTGTGACAATGCTACTATAGATAGATCTGTTGTACAGTGTCACACGATACGAC
>JADBJO010037102.1:0-10111 GCA_016801955.1 Conus betulinus | reverse complement strand
TCCCCCATCCTTGGGTGTGAATAGATTTGTTTTCGAACAGTTAACCCTTGTCTATTGCTCATTTCCATGTCTCCCCAATAAAAGTATCATATTAGTGCCAAACACATTATATCCCAGTACAAACAAAGGAACGCCTTTCACAGTACTGTTTTACTCTTCCTCAATGATACTTTGTGCATGACTTTTTCCAATCCTCTCCTGGGCTTACGTGCATAGTTATGTTTGTATATGGAAGATATGTGCTTTCCCTCGCACCTTTGCACTCTCCTTTTTTATGCAACAACAACTAGTTTCCCTCACCCTTGATCACCTGTCATTCCTTTCTAAGCATTATTATCATTACACCACCACCCAAACAAGGGGGGCTACTCTGCCTCCTGGGGATTTAAAGCGCTCGCCATGCCCTCTGCTTACGTCAAAAATTCTTGCTAGCACGTGAACCGCTCCTGACCTCCATTTTCCTCCTTCGGCCGCCCGCCCGCCGCGGCCCGGCAGCCGGGGCTCCCGCGGGCTCTCTGGTCCCGCACGGGGGCGTTCATATGCGCGGGGCCGCGCCCTCGCTCGGCAAACCCAGCGTCGCTTGCCCGGGCTCGCTGGGTCCCGACGGCCGAGCCCGCGTGCGGGGCGCGTCCCGCGGCGGAGCGCGTGCGGACCGACAGCCGCGCGCGCGCAGCGAGGGAGCCGGCGGACGCCCAGCGCCGCCCATCCCGCCTCTCCGCGGCTTCCCGACGCGGCCCCCTACGGCCTGTCGCCGCGCGCCGCCCCCGGGAGAAACCAGGACCGCGGCCGGCCAGAGGGACCGGACCCAGCCCGAGAGAAGAGTAACGAAGACGACAAAGAGGAAGAAGGGCACAACAAAAGAACAAAGAATGCACAGAGAAAGGAACAGAAAAACAAACCAAGGAAGCGAACGGCTGAGTAGCGCGCGCCAGCCCATCCCAGACCCACAATAACTACTATCATCAACAATTCACCTCACCATTAGTTTTTTTTACTTACATTTCTATTCCCTAGCACAAGCACTATCATCAATCATACCCTATCACTACCACCCTACGGATATCATACCATTAAAAAATAATTGCAAAACAAACCCCACCACCCACCTGTTTCCCCCCCCCCCCCCCCCCCCCCCCACACACACCCTTTTTCTCTCTCCCCTTCAGTGCTTAGCCACTTTTAACAACTTCACCAAAAATTAACCAGTTTACCTCCTCTTATCATTTACATTTTCATCATCGCCACTATCATCACCATTATTGCCATTGTTACCATTATTAATCATGGTCGTCATTACTATTGAAACTCCCATGAACTCCCTCCTTAATGGTCTCGTTTTATCCAACAGCTATTTTCCGCCGTATATGAAGAGAAAAGTAGTTTCTCGTTTTTCGTTTTCATTGTCCTGAATGTTGTTTGTTTTTGCCTGAAGAAGACCCAAGAGGTCGAAATGCATTGTATTTTTTGTCCTGTAATCTGTGTGTCTGTATCCTGTGGCGGAACTATTACCATTCTTTGTATTATGTGTGTCTGTACCCTGTGTGGCGGAACTAATACCGTTTCCTTGCAATCTGTGGTGTCTGTATCCTGTGGTAGATCTAATACCGTTTCCTTGCAATCTGTGTGTCTGTACCCTGTGGCGGAACTAATACCGTTTCCTTGCAATCTGTGTGTGTGTATCCTGTGGTAGATCTAATATCGTTTCTTTGTCATCTGTGTGTCTGTATCCTGTGGCGAAAACTAATACCGTTTCCTTGCAATCTGTTTGTCTGTACCCTGTGGCGGAAACTATTACCGTTTCTTTGTAATCTGTGTGTCTGTACCCTGTGGCGGAACTAATGCCGTTTCCTTGTAATCTGTGTGACTGTATCCTATGGCGGAAACTAATACCGTTTCTTTGTAATCTGTGTGCCTGTATCCTATGGCGGAACTAATACCGTTTCTTTGTAATCTGTCTGTCTGTATCCTGTGGTGGATCTAATACCGTTTCTTTGTAATCTGTTTGTCTGTATCTGTGGCGGAACTTATACCGTTTCTTTGTAATATGTTTAGTCTGTATCCTGCGGTGGATCTAATACCGTTTCTTTGTAATCTGTTTGTATCCTGCGGAGGATCTAATACCGTTTGTTTGTAAATTTTGCAATATCAGGTCGTCATGAAGATACACACCAGAAGAGACACTGCACTGCAAGCAAAAAAGAATCATTTTTTGTTCATTGATGTCTGGTATGATCCAGCATACTAGCTTTATATACAATGGCTCTTACAGAGTAGCTACTGGGAACCAGTATGAGTGAACATCCACACCCACCTCCATCGCACAACAGTTCCCCAAGACTTGCTGATGCCGACGTCTTTGATATCTCACATTGGCATGAAACGTAGAAAGGCCACGAGAACTTAAATGACCTCAAGAGCAAGACATGGCTGGCAAGAGGATTTTGAGCCTCGTTCCTAATGATAGTCAATCAGGGCGAGGGTGATGTTGCTGCCTCAGGATCCATACTGCTCTAAAACGTAGCATGGCTGTACTGTGTATTTCATGTTGCAATAAATCGCAGCGAAAGCAAGAATGGGTTTTAACCGCAAACAAATGTTAGCAACACTCTCAGAGAGAGTTATTCAAGTCTTCCAATTTAAAACCATTCTGCACTCAAAGGTACGAGCCTGTGATTGCATTTACGCCCATGCTACCTGTTTCATTTCAACGGTTAGTAAGCAAAGAGGTTTGCATTCAGTTGTTGATCGCTTTTTCAAAGTTTCCAGAATTTTTGTGGCATTTCTGCTCGAACTCAGTCGTTCAGTCTTCTCGGTTTAGTAAGGTTTGGCAGCATGGTTGAAAGAGTATGTGCACTTTGAGATTGATGTAGATTTCACTTGTTGCACTTGTTCCCTTGACAGGTGGCACACACACACACACACACACCACACACACACACACACACACACACACACAGAGGAGAATCTATACATCCCTTTCCACCCTCCACCCCCTCCCTCCTTATCCACCACCACCACCAAAAAGCAATAATTATGTGACCAAGGAGATGTCCAGCCCGGATCAATATCTGAAAAAATTCCATAACTACAGAGATCGGAACTGGACATTTTTAAGGTTTAGGAACAAGTGAAAACGATTTTTTTACTTGAAGAAGACCCAAGAGGTTCGAAATGCATCGTGTTTTGTCCCTGTACATGTTTTGTCAATGTCCTTGGCGGCAACTAAACCCCCACTCTTTCTAAATTTTGATTCTTCTAGCACACAAACGGAATTTGGGATGTCCAAATTAAAAACGGATCATGCCAGTCCTATGCCTTGTGTGAATTTATGGAGAGGCCGAGAGTAAATTTCAGCGCGACTGAGTTATGTAGTATTTTGATATTGTGACATTATTTTTATTGATTTTTAATTACCCACCACACCATTACTACTACAACTGGTGAAATCATGTAATGCTTATAATAATGCTATTATTGTCATTATTAACCGTCATTCTTATTGTTGTAAACTATTCATCCTCATTCTCCCTTCCTCCTCTTCTCCATCATCATAATCATCATAATTGTTATGATTAAATTATTTCTGTCCGTAGTGTCACACCTCCAGTTCTTTCCTTGTCTTCTGTGCATTTGTTCTGTCAGTGTCGCCAGACCTCTGCATGCCGGACATTTCCCCAGGCAGAGGAGACAAGTCATTTGTTTGTCTTTCTTCCTTGGTGGTTGAATGTTGTGTCTGTGCGAGGAACACCTAGGTCAAAAACCGCGCATGCGTTACTGTTTGAAACTCTGTTGGTTCCCACGTTTCAAGGGCCCACTAATTTCGTCCGTCGTGCTTCCCTTTCGGGCTGCTCCGCGCAGTTTATTCCCACTTTGTAGTACCGTGGCCAGGAAAGTGAAACCCTGAACCCTACTGACGGAGATGTTTTGTGGGCAATGTTTTTTTTAAAGTTAGGGTTATATATGCGTTTCCATTCTGCTTGTCGCAAGTCGTATACTGCTGGCGCAGTCTATGTGGGGCCTGAAATAATTAAAGTCGCCCGATAGACGGCGCCGGCGCAAACGTCAAAACTAGCGTAGATTATATGGAACCAAAGTCCTAAACCTTCCATTCTGATACTCCACTTTTTAGAGGCTGTATTGGTAGAAATGCTTAACCAGCTCCCCCCCCAGCACTCAACGGCAACTCATTCTATCGTGTTGGGGATTCCTTGTTTCGTCCTGCTGGTATATTTCCTCAGTTTCGAGACTTGGTGACCATCCTTCCCCTACTAAGACCTGCAAAGTAATCCTTCAGCTGTACTGTAGAGGTGACCACCGGTACACAAAGATAATACATTCTGCACTCGTGGTTTCCCTTCACTCTGCTGCCTCTCATTGGGCAAACAGACATCCCGTACTATTCCCTCCCCGGCTGTTGCCTGGAATATGTAATTGTTACAACGGAATCAAGTATTGTATCCTGACCTCTCCATTGCTTTTATAGCACTCGATATAATAAACATCTATAGACATGAATGTCACGCCACTCTCCACGCAGCAACGATAGAATATTCCAGAACTTAGACTTGAGGTCTAGTCAGCAATAGTTATGTGTATGTAGGGCTTGACAGGTGAACCAACTGTGAATACACACTACGTCTACTGGCGTGTAAATCTTTGATTAAAGATGGACGTAACCTTTCTACGATTCCAGATCTGCTGAAAATAAAATTAAGACAAACACCGGAAACTTTCCTTTGCTCTTTTGACATTCCCCTCAGATTTTTTCCCGGCATTCCCAAGTAAATGTAAATTAACGGAAATTCCCAATTCATTCTCCTCCGTCTCCCCGCTACAGCTTCTCTGTCTCCTCTTCCTCGTATTTCGTACAATTATCTCTCCCCCTCCCATTAGCTCTCTGCATCTCTCTCGCATGCTGTTGCAGGTTTGGTACGAGATTATGGTGCCCATATGATCGTATCACGTGCCGTGGTTCTCCCTTTTGCAAAAGTGCTGATATGTTTTTAATTTCCGCGGTGTTTTTTGATTCTTCAACGTTTGAATTTTCCGTGGCCCGGACACCGCTCGCTTTCTTGCGTAACCGGCCATTAGGACACGTGTGCTCGGTCAGTGTCCCTGCCCCCCGCCGCGTCCTAGGCTGACAAGCCCGTACCGCAAAATTAGTTCAATTAAAGTGAACTAACTGCTAGGAAGTGTGTCACCCATGAGACATGGATAGCGACAGGCATTGTAATGTCTCGGGCTGCTAAACCCCGCCTATAAAAACCACCAAGTTAACCACACACAGCACACGACCCCGTTCGAATCCACCCACGGGTGTCAAAGGTTCGCATGGGCAGTGTATACAGACAAGATTCGGGTTACACTGAGATGAGGGATGCTCTGCTACTTTGCGATGGGTCAACGAAGTAAATAAGCCGGTAAAATAGCCGGCTTTCGGAGAACATACGATCGCAGGCTCGCCCGGTTTCTCCCGCTGTAATGCATCACTGGGGGCCTGCCGGACACATGTGTTTTGTATGGTAATAGCAACAGGATTCATGATCCTGAGTTTAAAATAATAATAATAATATATATACTTACGGTACGTTCCCAGTTCAAGATAGAACGTACTAAGAAGCATTAATGTATATTAAGATAGCATTCTGCATATACATACCTGTCATGCAGAAGAGGTTTCGTGTTGCAGTCATGTGTAATGTTGTTCAAATGATATAAAAGGAGTGCTATTTATTGTCTTGCGTACTCATGTGATACTAGGATGATCTGGCCTACACATTACAAGGCAGGACAGTCACGACGTCCGAGTTCTGAGTGGTATGCTTAGAATGCGTCCGCCTAAGTAGTCCTAATGAGTGCACACTGCCAAGGTCCTCTTTCTAATCATGGGCTCCATGTGAGTACAAAAACCACACGTACACACAGCTACAGGATAAAAGTTACTGGACAGGCACACGTGCAGCTGCTGATAAGAGGATATACCGGGGGGGACAGAAACCTACAACTAGCGGAAAAGACACAGAATAATCGGATCAGGATTCAATCGCCTCGGACAGTTCATGTCCCACTCTGGTTGCTAGGACGTCCACTAATTCTTGAGGCATCAGATGGCCTGACGTCCATTTGAAATGAAGAGGCCTTCTCTGTGTTCCCATCCATTGTCTATTGGGGAAGGAAAAGCATCGGCTTGGCAATGCTTGCATGATTCCAATCATCACTTGGAACTTGACTCTTCTCAATGTGCATTTGCAACGAGTCTTTACATGGAGGCAAAAGGTTCATGTCAATGCCATTGTAAGTGTTTAGTAGTACTCCCTGCTTAGTTCTGAACCGCGCCAGGAACTTCTCGTGGCGTAGTTTTGTTGATGTCATCAGTGGTAGATCGCCGACCTCTGTAGAGAAGACATGTGAACTGTCCAGCTTGTCAACCACCTGACTTGGTAAATCTTCAGAAAGTCCAAGCTGACCAAACGTGTCAAGGTAGTCTGGATTCTGCCTAAGAGTTGTCATCAAAGTAATCTTCCCTTTCCTGAAAAATGCACTTGTGGTTTCACTACCGCTGAATGCATGAACTGCTGCAGAACAGAGCACATGTCCTGTCCCATTTTCTCTGCCACACCTTTCACATGAATCAGCCTTCTCTTGTTACCGACGCCTGTGTCAAAGAATATTTTATGGGCATGTCCTTCACAAACTTCAACAAGAGGACCAAGCCATCTGTGTCTGGAGAACGTACACAGATGGTAAGAGTCAACAGACGAGTGAGCAGCAACATGCAAGCAATGAAGAACTATTTTAGTGTCAGCCTCTTCATGCGTAGAGCAAAGTTTCTGTATTTCGCTTCTGATGTCTTATCCATCGGAAATTGAGACATGTACGTTTGTTGCACAAAGAGAAACCTCTCGTCCTTGTAATTTTGTGACATGCTTATCTTCTTTCCATTGACTCAGAAGAAATTGTGTGAGGCCTTGTTTGATCTGATCATTTGAAAGAAAACTGCTTCACTCCCTTGGCATTCTTGTTGCTTGCCCTTTGATCTGTATCTGTCAGATGATCCCCTCCTAACTCTCTCCAAGCCTTTCACAGATTGTGGATGGTACGAATCTGTAACAAAGTGCACACGAGCTCCTTTGGAAGTTGTGCCTTTTTGAAAAACATGTCTTCGGCTAGTTCCCCAAAAGTGGGCCGAATAGCAACGTGTGTGCGTGGGTACAGTGTTTTCCATCAATGATGTAGGTGTTGGTGTTTGGGCATGGCTTTTTTTTTTCCGCGAGAGGAACGTCTTTTTCAAGAAAGTGCAGAAGAACTGACTTGTCTGTTTTGGGCCGGTGCTCCATCTGCAGTTGCAAGAAACCAGAGAACTGGGCCAAGTGGGAAGCAAAGCACCCCCTCTCCAGGTTGATGTTGTTGTGTTGCACTGCAAGAATAATGAGCTGGCCAAAGACATTCCTTTCAGCTGTGATCTGCTTGGATTTCTTTGATTTTGCAGTGACTTTAGCTGACTTTACTGCACTGGTGAATGTTTTTTTAAGGTTCAGCTTCTTGATTGTGCATTGATAACTTTTTGACTTGTCAATGATGCCGTTCCTGAAGGAAAGTGTTCACAGCATCCTCTCCAGCTTTGGTTGGATTTAACAGATCTTGCTCCGTTTCCTTTGAAAACTGGCGCACCTTATGATAAGCAATACAAGGAATCTTGGTCTCCACTTCAAATGGATTCAGGTAATTGCCAAAAGCAGAGTCTACACGTTCTTTTAGGTTTTCCTCGCTTTCTGCTATCTGAGAAGTCTGAGATCTTTGTGGTGAAGTGTTATCTTGAGTGTCAAGACCTGCAAATACCAATGCTGCTTGGTGGTAGGAACCTCTCATATGCCTTGTGAGGCACCATCTGTAGTGAGCATCTTGTTTCCTGCTGAAACCTACTATGCCTTCGTGTGATTTATCATGGCGGTTGATTGTCTGTTTCGATAGTGGATGTCACTGCACATCTCGATGTTTGCACATCAGATCTGTTAGCACTGAATCCCATTCTTCCTTAGAAGCTTATTTGCTTCTGGATTTGTCCACAGTCAGGTTCATATTGACAAGAGGTACAGCACAGTGTACCTCGCATAATTTTGGTAGTCGTAGCTGAAAAACAGCTTGCGCTCATCATGAGAAGTCCAGTGCTTCAAGCACACATTTGTGTACATGCAAGGCTCTGTTGTAGTGTTTTCCTGTCATCACTTTTTCAATGGAGCCACTAGCACAGACGCCTGACTCAAGGAGGATTTCTTCAAATCCACTGCATCTAAGACTCTTTCCAAGAGCCCCTATGTAGGCGCATGCCAAATGAAACATCCCTATTCTAATGACAATGTTTCCAAAGAGGGGCGGATTTTGCCACACAATGGCATATGCTTTCAATGGCATATGCTGTCCGTGGGCAGGGGTTGGTTGGGTCTGTGGGGTGTACTCGACAGCTGGAGGGGTGGTGTTTTTCGCCGTGGCCTCTGCAGCAGTAATGAAATACGGGCTGGTACACACCCATGGTACGCTACTTTAAGGCTGTTATGAGTTGCATCCTGTAGATTTACCTCTGTTCTGAAGCGGTTGTGTCTCTTGATATCTTAGTGGAGTGGTCCTGCGCGTGCCTGTACCCATCGTCAACACAGCGCAGGCCTCCAAGGGTGATACAGGACTGCTCTAAAGGCAGGTGAAGACGGTTCTTCTCTGGGTCCTCCCCAGCACCTTCGGGTGTTCCTTCCTTTTCTTCTGTTTTCTTCGCTGCAGCCAAGTCAAACGTCACGATGGTGCAGTTTTTGTACCCCAACCTCTTTTGATGCTTCCATCGAGGAGTTTGAGGATGTGTTAAAACTGTGGCATTGTCTGTAATTGGGGCAAAGACTGGGGCCATGTATTCTACGGTAGACAGCTGGCTGTCTTCTCTGGTACTTGTGAGAGAAACCCACACCTGCCCATGATGGAACAGATTGCTGGGAGGTACTTGCCCTGTGCCCGGCAGCATATCCACAGCGAATCTGTTAGCTTTGCAGAAGATGTCTCTCTCTGGTTTTAACTGTAGTGTTTGTAACGACCAGGTTGGTCTCTGCTTGAGCTTTTGCAAAACAAGGTTCGATATCCTTTGGTCTGCACTTTGCTGACCTTTCTTTTGTCTTTGGCACTGACAGACTTTCAGAAGGAAATTGTTGCACTGTCTCTTGAAACCTCCTGAATGATTACACCATGAGCTGTGTGCGTTGTTCCAGCACCAGAAGGGGTCTCTTCTCTTAAGTCAAAGTTGTCCCAGCATAAATGCGTGACAACGTGATTGTCTAGAATGATTGCTGGCGGCAGAACAGTGTTTCTTTCAGTGATACCTCTGCACATTGCAGTTTCCAGTTCCAGCAGCAACGAATAAGATGCCGAGTGGCCCAAACGATGGTTAAGAGTAACAATTTCTGCACTGCCTGAGATTTGTCTCAGTGTCATAGCAATGAGAAGGTGTGCTTAGGCATCAGCCATTTCCCACCTGAAGAAGCCTGGCAAAGATCTTTGGCAAACGATTTCACATTTCTTTCTCGTCTCCCTGAAATGTCTTTGAATTTTTTTTCCTGTGACAGCTTGAGGAGAGAAAGTCAAGAAGATCTGGGGTGGACCGATTGCATCACTCAGGAGAAACTGTGTAGTTGGTGGCCCATGGCACTGGGGGTGACTCAAGATGTGGCAGTCTGCTGGATATGTCTGCGAAGCACAAATGCTGCTTCATCCAGTCTCTTTAAGTCTGATGCCGCTGATTCAAATGCAGATTCAACAGCTAAACCTTTGGAACAACTGATGAGAACACAAGCTCGCTCTTGTAGTTGGTTGCCAGATTGAAGTTTTGAGCCAAATTCTCTTTAACCAGTTTGTTCTTTAGTTTATAGACTCTGTAGTCTTTATTTGAAATACCAGGGGACTTCGCAAACATGTATTGCTGGTAGTGTTCCCTAAAGCATTGTCATCCTTTCCCACGTTGCTTCCATCTATAATACTCTCTTGTACGTAGTTTTTTTAATGTAGTTGAAGGCGTTGTTATGGGCATTTTTTTCACCCAAAGAGTGCTCTCCTCTGGTGCTTTCTCATTCCTGTC
>JADBJO010037101.1:0-10112 GCA_016801955.1 Conus betulinus | reverse complement strand
GTGAAGCATGA
Source organism: Conus betulinus (assembly GCA_016801955.1). NCBI lineage: Eukaryota > Metazoa > Mollusca > Gastropoda > Neogastropoda > Conidae > Conus > Conus betulinus. The sequence continues at coordinate 10,101 of JADBJO010037101.1, read as the reverse complement.
ATCATGATGGACAATGAGTTGTGTCACTCAGTGAAGCATGATCAGGATGGACAATGAGTTGTGTCACTCAGTGAAGCATGATCAGGATGGACAATGAGTTGTGTCACTCAGTGAAGCATGATCAGGATGGACAATGAGTTGTGTCACTCAGTGAAGCATGGTCAGGATGGACAGAGTCGTGTCAAGTGAAGCATGGTCAGGATGGACAATGAGTTGTGTCAGCTCAGTGAACCATGATCAGGATGGACAATGAGTTGTGTCACTCAGTGGATCAGTGCAGGGGGTGGGGGGGGGGGGGGGGGGGGGGGGGGGGGGGGGGATTATGTTCAGGTATATATATGTGATTTATGATTTTCAGGTTGGCATAGAGAAAGCCATTGATTTTTGTCGTATTTGTGTGAGAAGTTTGGTATGTGTTCCAAAAAGATTCTTAACAGAGAAAGTAGAATGAATGCTTGAAGATTGTAAACAATAATGTATCTGACAATTTAATTTGGTCAAATAGGGTTTTATACATACACAAATTTCAGATTTAGCTCTTGAAAGAAAAAAAAAGTCATTTTTTTTTTTTTTCAAAAAGGATCATTATTTGGAAGAGCATTGAATTACATAAACTGCATGATGATGATATTTTCTTTGAATGAGAACAAAGTGGACATCCTGTTTGCTATTGTTCACACTCACTGAGTCACTCCTTTCAATACATGGATTATTTACATAGGGAAAAAAAATGGATTTGGAAAGGGGGGGGAAGGGTGGGGTGAGCATTAGAGGACATATAATCACACACACACACACACAAGAAAATTAGAAATGGCATAGTACTGATGATATGAATAATCAGCTTTTTGACAGAATGAAACACACACACACACACACACACACACACACACACACACACACACACACACACACACACACACACACACACACACTCTCTCTCTCTCTCTCTCTCTCTCTCTCTTCCCACTGACATTACATGAATAAAGTGTTATGATGTGAACTAAGGGACAAAACCATAACTGTAAGCAGAGGATTAAAATTCCAGAGTTGCTTCCCGTATTGTTTCAGAATGCCAAGATGTATTTGTATAGTAGATATTCCCTGTTTCATCTTTGAAGAAAAAGAAACACTTTTGCATAAGTTGTTTGGGAGGGAAAGGAGAAAAAAGACAAAAGAAAGGAGGGTGGTGGTGATGGATATAATATCATGCATACTTCAGGAAGATGGACTGGAAAAAAGAGACAACTTGAAATTTTGATCAACACTAACTTCAACATTCAACTCCAGTTATTAATTCACCAAAGTTGAAACCCTTTTCTTTTCTCCAAATTCAACAAAGAACAAAACTCAAAAACACAAACAGTTAGCTCTGTCGTTGTACAGAAATACAAACAGTACCATCCGCATCGATGAAAACCAGCTGCATATTGACATTGAAGTGAACAGTATTGATGGGGAGAGTAAGATACAGTGAGAAGGTATTTAAGAGGCATGCAGAAAATAACTATCATCCTAAATACCACAAGCAGAAGAGAGGGGGGGGGGGGGGGGGGGGGGGGGGGGGGGGTAGTGGGAAAGGCACAGAACAACTAGAAGAGATGGTGGAGAACAACATTGCTGGTATGCATACCGAATTATAATGCGGTGCAATAAAGAACAGTGATTGATATCTGGCTTGACCGTTTGGTGGTGTTGACATTAAGAGTCACTTCGACTCAGTCTTAAAAATGAACAATTTGGAAATGGTCGGTGGAAGACGGGGGGGTTGGGGAGAGGATAGGGGGTGAAACACAGAGAGAAGGCATTGAGTGGTTGAGGCAGGCTGACTAGGCAAGGCAGATGCTTCGTTAACAACATCGTAAAAGAATCGTAATTGAATCATCTTCAGACTCAGTATAAACCAAAAGTCTGTTTTATTTGTATGTAAACATGCACATTCACTATTGAAAGAATCCAAAAGTCGGTTTTATTTGTATGTAAACATGCACATTCACTATTGAAAGAAACCAAAAGTCTGTTTTATTTGTATGTAAACATGCACATTCACTATTGAAAGAAACCAAAAGTGTTGTTTTATTTGTATGTAAACATGCACATTCACTATTGAAAGAATCCTCAGTAGTATGTAAACATGCACATGCAGAACATCAGAATCATTGGAGAATATGAATCAACGCTGAACAGATGATACTTTTAACATGCTACAAGTTGTGCACATGTGATGTAATCTGGAAGCGTTATTGACTTTGAAATAGATATGTTTTTTGTTATGAACATTAAAAACTACTTGGATAAAGAAAATTTATGTCTATTTCAGGAGCGGGTGGCAATGAAGTCAGAGTTGTAATTAAACCATTTATAAAAGACGGTTTTTAAAACAGTCTCAGTACTTAGTCTCCACACTGCTATGTTGTAATGATGACTATCATGTAAATAGATCATCAGAGAGCACTGCTGTGTTGTAATGATAACTATCATGTAAATAGATCATCAGAACACACACTATGCTGTAATGATGACTATCATGTAAATACATCATCAGAACACCGCTATGCTGTAATGATGACTATCTGTAAATAGATCATCAGAACACTGCTATGTTGTAATGATGACTGTCATGTAAATAGATCATCAGAACACCGCTATGCTGTAATGATGACTATCATGTAAATAGATCATCAGAACACCGCTATGCTGTAATGATGACTATCATGTAAATAGATCATCAGAACACCGCTATGCTGTAATGATGACTATCATGTAAAAAGATCATCAGAACACACGCTATGCTGTAATGATGACTGTCATGTAAATAGATCATCAGAACACTGCTATGTTGTAATGATGACTATCATGTAAATAGATCATCAGAACACTGCTATGTTGTAATGATGACTGTCATGTAAATAGAGAGAACCAATACGAGATACGTTTGATAAGCTTCGTTGCAGACAAGAAGGAAACAATATTTGCTGTTTACCTTTGTAAGCTTAGTTTGACCTATATTTCTATCATCATTTTCTCCCCTCTTTTTTCAGACTAACAAAGGTGAAAAGTGTGTCTCAGTACAGGTCACTGTTAGTAGGAAGAAGTGAGTGTTCTTTTCCTTTTTCTATGTTTTCTTTTGTTTTATGGACGTGCAGACGTTTCTACCATCACATTGGGGGCTACACACCTGTCTTCACAGCACACAGCACACGGATTCTTCGTCCACGGTCACTGATGCTGACCCCCCCCTCCCCTTCCCCAGCACTGGCGTCTTCTCACCTGTCTCTTCACTGCACATGGATTCTTCGTCCACGGTCACTGATGCTGACCTCTCCCACCGGCTGGCGCCTCTCCTGCGTCGTCCCCCTTCTGCCTCTTCTTGGATGGTCTCCCCTCTTCTGCTTCCTCCTCACCCTGCCGCTTTGCCTCCTCTGCCATCTGCAGGGACAGGTTGTCTTCATTGTCGTCCAGCGACACCACCATGTCATCTCCTCTGCCGTCTGCAGGGACAGGTTGTCTTCATTGTCGTCCAACGACACCACCATGTCATCTCCTCTGCTGTCTGCAGGGACAGGTTGTCTTCATTGTCGTCCAGCGACACCACCATGTCATCTCCTCTGCCATCTGCAGGGACAGGTTGTCTTCATTGTCGTCCAGCGACACCACCATGTCATCTCCTCTGCCATCTGCAGGGACAGGTTGTCTTCATTGTCGTCCAGCGACACCACCGTGTCATCTCCTCTGTCCTTGACCTCCTCTGCACTTTTCAGACATGAGACTGTTTGGGTTTTAGCCTGAATTCAGGCTTCTTAAAGGTCTTCAAGGTCATTGTTGTAATTTGCAGAAATCTGCTGGGAAAATGGAAGATGGGTGTGTGTGTGTGTGTGTGTGTAATATTAAGACCATCAGGTTTCAAGTTCTCAAACCGATCGATTAGTTTACTCTAGTTGGCTTTGTCAAAGCTTTTGCCAACATCGCCAAATTGGTGTGTCTTAAAAGAAAAAATCTGAGGGCTCAAAATGTTTCAAAGGCTAAGAACAGAAGAATTAGGAAGGACATTGACAAGATTCCAGATATCAAGAATTGCTGGGATGCATAAAGGCGTGAGCATACCACCAGCCTAACAATACTTCATTCTGAAAACAAACAAAAAAAAAAAAACAAATATCAGAACACAGCTTCAGAGGACTTATCCTTGTGCCCTCAAGGCGATTGGCTGTGGAGTCCACTTGTGGCTTTGACACAGGATCCTGGACCCTATTTTTTTTTTTTTTTGCGGGGGGTGATTGATTGGAGTGGGTGCTGATGGTCTTCTGCTCTCTGTGGCAGCCTCCTTCCAAGCCTGGGTGTGGTGGTGTGTGTGCATGCATATGGCTGTATACAGTATTCAGCTTTTTTTGGGTGCTTGTCTGTATTGAAAGTTTTCCTTTCAGTTTTATTGGCCTGTCTTCATTGGAAGTCAGTAAAAGAAGAACATAGGTTGTGGTATAATTAGTAAGTGTAACGAGACTTACCTGTAAGTTGAGGTTAAATTGGAATTATTTAGAGTCGAGTGATGGGAAGAGCAATTACGTGAGATGTGATGCACGCGCATTTAGCCAGTATGTAGACATGAATAAGCTCTAAAATAAATTCAACAGACAATACCTGGGAGGGTAAGCGAGAATCATCCAGAGCCGAGATGGGAGGGCACGTAATTGCTCATTGCCATCACTAGCTCTAAATAATTCCAGTTCAGTCTCAACTTACAGGTAAGTCTTTGTTAAATTCACTAATTATCAATCGTCAAACGATTGGTCATTCACAATGATGTGAGACTTCAGAGTTAGAGGTCATGAGTACTGAATCAAATCATAAAAGCAATATAAAACAAGTTGACGGATTTTATCTATATTTAATTACACAAGAACTGTAAAGCTTCTGGTAATCCAAAAACAATTTGTATTTTGGCATGCTATCACTTTGAATCAGTCACTGGGTCAAACTGTACCATGAAGTATCAGTCACTGGGTCACATTGTACCCATGTACCATCAGTCACTGGGTCAAACTGTACCATGTACATCAGTCACTGGGTCAAACTGTACCATGAAGCATCACACTGGTCAAACTGTACCATGAAGCATCAGTCAGTCACTGGGTGGGTCAAACTGTACCATGAAGCATCAGTCACTGGTCAAACTGTACCATGAACATCATGTAGTCACTGGGTCAAACTGTACCATGTACATCATGGGTCAGTACCATGTAGCATCAGTCACTGGGTCAAACTGTACACTGTCAAACTGTACCATGTAGCATCAGTCACTGGGTCAAACTGTACCATGACAGCATCAGTCACTGGGTCAAACTGTACCATGAAGCATAGTCAAAACATCAGTCAGTCACTGGGTCAGACTGTACCATGTAGCATCAGTCACTGGGTCACACTGTACCATGAAGCATCAGTCAGTCTCTGGGTCAAAACTGGACCCTGCAGCATTCCTACTTCTTATTTACAAAACTGTCTAGAACTGATCGTCCCAAAGATTTCTGAAGCACAGGTTTGCAGTAGAACTTGGTAAATGTGGTCTGTCTAGACCACCCAGCGCTCTCATTATGCAGTCAATAGGCACATCTCTGCTGAATGCTGCTGAAGAGCTAGCTGCTGTGAGCTGAGCTGAAAAATGTCTGCTATCCACCCCGGCTAACCTCAAAACAGTTTTAATCCACCTGGATATAGTGTCTCTGGAGACTTCACTGTGGGGGTTGATAAATGAAATGAAGAGCTGTTTCCCTTTCCTCAGAGCCTTTGCCACTCGTAAATACTGTCTAAGGTGGGTAACAATACACAAGTTTTTATTTACAAAAGACTCTAGTTCTAACCGTTGCACATGTGACCCTGGTTTAGTTTGCTTCAACACACAGCACTAAACACTAAAACACACTAGTCACCTTTAAATCTTACATCATCACATTTCAATGTGTGGATGGTTTGACCCCTCTGACCAGACGGCAGGGCTAACAACATAACCAGTCTAAGGGTCAACTGCTTAAGAGTCATCTTTCCTACGTCCGGCCAACCAGCTAAGTATTGTAGTACACTGTCCACATCCCATGTATCTTGATATTTTCATCGTAATATTGTTTTTGTATCTTGCCTGAAGAAGACGGGGTACCAGGTGAAACGCATAATGTTTTGTCTTGTGATTCGTTTGTCCACGTTTTTTGGGCGGTTTGAATGAGAATGATAAAGATGATGCTATGGATTTCCATTTCAGTCTGAGACTGCATGACAGGGCTGTACTCGATTCTTCTTTTCTTAATGTATCCCGACATCAACCAGGCCCGAGAGATACAGAGACTTGCAGTGTTGGTCAGGAAAACACTCTCAAAGATGCATCCATTAAGGGGATGAAACTCGACTGTGTGGTCCCAGTCTTCCCAACTGAGGCCTTAGCAAACTCAACTCTGGGTAGGAGCTGGTTGGGGCAGAACAATCCCACATGACTCTGATGGGAATCAAACCCCATGACCTCTGATGGAATCGAACCCATAACCTCCCAGCCAGGAGTCTGCGATACTAACCACTTCACCACAGCGGCTGGTTAAAAATGAGTGGGATTTTTTTTTTATGTATCATGTGATAAGAATATTGACATTGAATTTGACAAGTTATAACCCTGAATAGAAGTGACATTACTGAAAATGTGAAAGACACGCGCACTCGCACGCGCGCGCACACACACACACACACAGAGTTAAACATCTGCAAATTTGGCTATGAAAGAGAGTTATTTAAGAAAGGGATCAAGTTAAGAAATTGATAATGAAAGATAAACCATAAAAGTAGGCAATGCATAATAATTAAAAATCTTAACTGTGAGAATATTGCAATTTATGCTGTGCATGTACATACACACACTCACTCACACAACCAGTCACACACACACACATACAGATACTTTTACATGTAGATGGACACACCCACCCACTTTCTTTCATCCCCCCCCCCCCCCCCCCCCCCCCACACACACACACACACACACTTCTGATCAAGTCAGCATATCATAACAGTTAATAATGAAGAAATTTATAATATTTATTCAGTAACTCTTTGGGCTTGTGGATAAAACTGAATCTGTTCTATGCAGTTCATATTTTGAAAGAGGATGACTATGATTCTTCACAATCGTTCTTGCCTTCACTCTCACACAAGGTTCATACAGTTCAGTTAGAGTCACCTGTATCACACTTACCATTCTACTGCACGTATTTACCAATCTGATTAAAACATTCTTATTTCTAAAACATGAAAGAAACCGTCACAATGGATTGAATGAATTAGTGATTAAAAATTGACAAGGACTTCTGAATCAATGTGGGTGTTTCTTAGTTTTTATAGAAAATATATCCTTGACTGGCATTTTTCTGTTCATATGAATGGTATTGGACCTGAAGTTGAAGACTTGTTTGTGACATTGTTCATTTGGTGGGAAAAAGAAGACAGCATTTTAACTCCTTGCCATTTCCTCCCACTTCACTTTTTGTCCCAAGCAGCAGAGAGAATACCTCTGTTGGCGTGATTAGGTCATTTTGTGCATAAATGAATGATCTTAGCCTCACATAAGTGATCAGTTTCTCGTCGTCATTGTTAGAAAGAACGATAACAAATGTAAAAAAAAATCATAGGAGAAGTTCGGTCCCTTTACCCAGACAACAGGGGGAAGTACGGTTTGCAGGACGGGCAAAATCAGGGCTCTCTTCACAGGGGTCGGGCAGGGTGCACTACTACTCACGGCTTTGGCCATCGTCAGTAAGCTGGAAAAGAGATGAAGTAGAGCAGGGTTTTTTCTCCTGGACGGGCGTTGCATGGCTGGGTCTGGGTCCACCATGCACACAGCCCTAGTCCCTGAAGGGACAAGGCCAGGATCTTCTCCCTTGTCCGGTACTCTGGGAATGGAGATCAGCAATCATTTGAAATTGTGTGTCTTGAAGACTTGAAGACTTGTTTCTTTTTGGTCAGTGTATTGAAATTGTGTGTTATGAAGACTTCTTGTTTCTTTTAGTCAGTCAAATTGTGTGTGATGAAGACTTCTTGTTTCTTTTAGTCAGTGTATTGAAATTGTGTGTTATGAAGACTTCTTGTTTCTTTTAGTCAGTGTATTGAAATTGTGTGTTATGAGACTTCTTGTTTTCTTTTAGTCAGTGTATTGAAATTTGTGTGTTATGAAGACTTCTTGTTTCTTTTAGTCAGTGTATTGAAATTGTGTGTTATATGAAGACTTCTTGTTTCTTTTAGTCAGTGTATTGAAATTGTGTTATGAAGACTTCTTGTTTCTTTTAGTCAGTGTATTGAAATTGTGTTGATGAAGACTTCTTGTTTCTTTTTGGTCAGTGTATTGAAATTGTGTGTTCTTGAAGACTTTCTTCTTTTAGTCAGTGTATTGAAATTGTGTGTTATGAAGACTTCTTCTTTCTTTAGTCAGTGTATTGAAATTGTGTGTTATGAAGACTTCTTGTTTCTTTTAGTCAGTGTATTGAAATTGTGTGTTATGAAGACTTCTTCTTTCTTTTAGTCAGTGTATTGAAATTGTGTGTCATGAAGACTTCTTCATCTTGTTTCTTTTAGTCAGTGTATTGAAATTGTGTGTCATTCAGACTTTTTGGTTTTGTTTTGGTGGGTGTGTTGAAAGTGTCAATCTGCCTGTTGTTTTGTTTTGGTGATGTGTTGAAATAGTGTGTCATTCAGATTTTTTTTTTTGTTCTGTGTCCATGTTATGCTCACTACATGTGTTTGCGCTTCCAATTCTATGTGTACCTTGAGCACTACACAGACTCAGAGGAAATGCCTGTTGTTCTCTGCCTTTGTAGACCCTGTGTACATTGAGCACTACACAGACTCAGAGGAAATGCCTGTTGTTCCCTGCCTTTGTAGACCCTGTGTACATTGAGCACTACACAGACTCAGGGAAATGCCTGTTGTTCCCTGCCTTTGTAGACCCTGTGTACATTGAGCACTACACAGACTCAGAGGAAATGCCTGTTGTTCCCTGCCTTTGTAGACCTGTGTACATTGAGCACTACTACATAGACTCAGAGGAAATGCCTGTTGTTCCCTGCCTTTGTAGACCCTGTACACATTGAGCACTACACAGACTCAGAGGAAATGCCTGTTGTCCCTGCCTTTGTAGACCCCTGTGTACATTGAGCACTACACAGACTCAGAGGAAATGCCTGTTGTTCCCTGCCTTTGTCGACCGTTTCTCCTGGCTTTGTTCTGGACACTTCTGTCATTTTTTTTCTTACCGCAGTTTAAGACATGCCAGGTCTTTGTTTCATCTGGCAGTGAGTGACACTTTGTACGCACTGTCCAGAGTGGAGTCTAACTGTCCACTCCTGTATTTGCCCATGTGGACCCCACATCCTTTTTTGTGGCTTACAAGATAGAGTTGACCCACCATGTCACAGTTGCATGCTGTTGTTTGTTTCTTTTCTGGATATGTTTTTTTTTTTGGACAGAGTTGTTTTGTGATGTGACTTTTTTCCTGCTGGACTTTGACAGTCCCTGAAAAGGCACCGTGTGGTGGGCAGGGCTGCAGTGATAAAAACTGGATCTTGTGCAATGTTCTGTGTATGTGTGTGTGTCTAAGAACAAGCTGGCATCTGTTTTTGAGAGGAAAACACTACAAGAATATTGCATGATGGAAACTCCCACCTTTATTTTCCTTTTTAAATCATGTTTTGTACATATTGATCTTTTTTACATGTTGTGTTTTCCAAAGCAGAATGTCTCGTTGGTTCATAATGGCTTCTTGTATTGCGTGGACAATCTGAAAATGTGTTCCAGTTTTTGTGTGCATGCATACAAGATACGACCCAAAACAGGCAGTTCATGAAAGGGGAGTGGGTAGATCGATGAAGCAAAAAGGAGATGGGAAAGGAAGATGGCTGTAACTTATGTCTGAGGTAACTGTGGGAGGTATGGTAGTGTGTGTTTGTTGGTGGGGATATTGGTTTTAGTGGGAGGTATGGTAGTGTGTGTTGGTGGGGGATATTGCAGGCTTTTAGTGGGAGGTATGGTAGTGTGTGTGTGTTGGTGGGGGATATTGCAGGCTTTTAGTGGGAGATA
>JADBJO010037100.1:0-10113 GCA_016801955.1 Conus betulinus | reverse complement strand
TTGCAGGTTAAAACTATTTTTAATATTTAAAATTAAAAGTAGGAAACACACACACACACACACACACACACACACACACAAACACACACACGCTGCCGGCGCGCGCGACATGCGCGCGCGCGCGGCACTCGTATAAAAGCATACTTTCTAACTGAAAATAACAAGTGCAGTTCAATGTTACCAAGACACTTTCTAACTAGTCTAGGGGATGTTTTTTTTTTTCATACCAAAAGGCAAAGAAAGAGGGTGGTGGGTTGGTTGGTGGATTTATGGCAACGTATGCAAGTATGGCACATACGATGGTTGATGTTGAATAATGGTGTGAAGGTTTTTTTTGCTATGCCCCACCCCCCCCCTCACTTGGTCACTTCGTGTGGTTTGATTCAGGGATGCCGCCCCACACACCCCCCGCCCACCCCCCCCCCCCCCACGCGAGCTAACCCCAGTACCCCCCGGAGCACACCCCACCCCTGACAGGCCCCCCAAACTGAATATGTTAAACTGGATTTGATATAAATCAATTCTAGGAAACACACACACAATCAATAAATATGTTTTTGTTCATAGGAAAAACATGACCGGAGGGGGACAATTCAGGGACTGCGGACCATTGTGTACAAATGGTGTTCGTTCACTGAGTGGCCGTGCTAGCCATGGAATGGTAATCACAAGGCTCATCACACGGGGGGGGGTATTCGGCTAGTTTTGCTGCCCGGCTCATGACTTGAGTCTGGGCCACCATGAATTCTCGCGAAGAGACAAATGGACAGAGAGAGGAGACAGAGAGACAGAGAGACAGACAGATTTACAGGGGACAAAGATGATAGAGGAAGGGAGAGTTTTGAGAGAGAGGGGGGGGGGTGGGGACAGATTTATTTATTCGTATAACAGGCCAAGGCCCCTAAATGAAGGGGTGTGTGAACACACAAGTACAATAGTTACATGAAATCAAATTACGGAACGAAACAAGAATAATTCAAGGGTGAATTTCAAGAAGTGAACATTTCTCTAATTTTAAAAGGCCTTGTACAAACAAAAGAAAAATTCTTAGCAACTGCTGCAGAAGTAGATGAACAAAGTAGGCTCAGTTTAAAACAAGGATGGCTGTCTGTAATATTTAGGGCTTAATAAACTTTTCTCTGATGCTTATGAGAGCTGGACAGGACAGCACGAAGTGTAATTCTGTTTTCAATTGATTTTTTACATAAAGGACAAAGCATATCATAATCATTACATATGCGATATCTAAAAATAATGAGTGGCCAACGCAGATATTCCTAACCTGAATTTTGCTGTTACATGTTTTAGGTGCCTGTCCATATCTAAGGTTAAGTACGTTTTCAAGTCATGAACATCACAAAAGTTCCTGTAGAAATCAAATCTGCCACTGTTATGAATATGATCAGTCCATTTCTGCCATCTGCAGTCAACCAACCGTTGACGGAAAACACATAAAAACTCTTTAGTATTACCACCCCCTTGATTCAGCCAAACAAATCCAAATCCGTTTCAAATAGACAAAGGCACATTGTTTATTGTCTCTACTGACAGTTACCGTCACTCTACAGTCCTGTACTTTTAGCCTGTACCTCAGTCAGTGACCATGCCATCAGGGACCACTAGCCTTTAGAAGCGAGATGTGGATCCTTCGTCCCCGACTACATCTCTTTCATGGCGAAGCGAGCGAGGGAAGAAAGCCGCCATTGCGATCGCCATGCTGACACCACGGTCGAGGGACGGACGGTGCAACCCTTGGCTGCTCCTCACCTTGATTTTTGGGGCGGACTGCTTCTACGCTGTGGCGATGTGGAGCAGAACCCCGGACCCAGGTCGGACAGCATGAAGCAGACCCGGCTCGGCAGCTCATCACGCAGCACCAGTGTGGACAAGGCTGGCGCTTCTCCGGCGGACAGTGGACAGACGACTCCCACTTCTCCTCAACAGCCCACGAATGCTGACATCATGGGTATGTTGGACTCTATGAACTGTACATTTAAGGAAAATGAACAATAAATTCACTGACATGGAGAGGAGTGTCAGGGACTTGAATGACCAGTTCGATGCACTGCATCATGGATTGAAGGATCTGAGGGCGGAGGTGGGATCTTTAAAAGAAGAGAATGCTGTGCTAGCAAAAAAAGAACAACAACTGATCTCACTACGAGACTTGAACAGTTAGAAAGAAAGAAAGCGGATGATTTTAGAAGGAAGATCAAAACGAAATAACCTTTATTTTTTCTATGGTATCCCGAGAGATATCAAATGAAAACTAGCGAACAATGTGGAGGTAAAATACATGATCTATTAACTGATAAGTAGATTTGACACAGGGACATTGAGTTCGATCGGGTACATAGATTAAATGTCAAAGCCTGATTCTCCCATCAACCGCTCGATGTTCATTTTACAAAGACCACAAAACGAGAATCAGACAGACAGACAGACCGAGAGATAGAAAAACAAGAGATAGAAACAGAGAGAGATGCAGTGGTACAGACAGGGTAGAGACAAAGGGACAAGAAGACAGACAGACGGGCAGACAGAGAGACAAACAGACAGAAAGACAGACAGACAGAAAAGCAGAGAGATGAGAGAGAGACCGACAGAGGCCAAGACAGAGATAAAGAGACAGAAAGACCGGAAGAGAGAGAGTCGGAAACAGAGTTACAGAGAGGAGAGAGAGAGAGAGAGAGGAGGGGAGGAAGAGAGAGAGAGTCCGAGAGAGAGAGAGAGAGAGAGGAGTGTGTGTGTGGGTACAGGCCCAGAGTAATTTGTCCTATCAGTCAGATGACAGTGGTGGACAGGCCCACAGTAATTTGTCCTATCAGTCAGATGACAGTGGTGGACAGGCCCAGAGTAATTTGTCCTATCAGTCATGAGTGGTGGATGTGGTGGTGGGGACAGGCCCAGAGTAATTTGTCCTATCAGTCAGTGGACAGGCCCAGAGTAATTTGTCCTATCAGTCAGATGACAGTGGTGGACAGGCCCAGAGTAATTTGTCCTATCAGTCAGATGACAGTGGTGGACAGGCCCACAGTAATTTGTCCTATCAGTCAGTGACAGTGGTGGACAGGCCCAGAGTAATTTGTCCTATCAGTCAGATGACAGTGGTGGACAGGCCCAGAGTAATTTGTCCTATCAGTCACATGGACAGTGGGACAGGCCCAGAGTAATTGTCCTATCAGTCAGATGACAGTGGTGGACAGGCCCAGAGTAATTTGTCCTATCAGTATCAGTCACAGTGGTGGACAGGCCCAGAGTAATTTGTCCCTATCAGTCACAGTGGTGGACAGGCCCAGAGTAATTTGTCCTATCAGTCACAGTGGTGGACAGGCCACAGGTCCTATCAGTCAGTGGCAGTGGTGGAAAGCCCCAGAGTAATTTGTCCTATCAGTCACGACAGTAGTAATTTGTCCTATCAGTCACAGTGGTGGACAGGCCCAGAGTAATTTGTCCTATCAGTCAGATGACAGTTGGTGGACAGGCCCAGAGTAATTTGTCCTATCAGTCAGATGACAGTGGTGGACAGGCCCAGAGTAATTTGTCCTATCAGTCAGATGACAGTGGTGGACAGGCCCAGAGTAATTTGTCCTATCAGTCAGATGATAGTGGTGGACAGGCCCACAGTAATTTGTCCTATCATCAGTGACAGTGGTGGACAGGCCCAGAGTAATTTGTCCTATCAGTCAGTCACAGTGGTGAACAGGCCCACAGTAATTTGTCCTATCAGTCACAGTGGTGGTGGACAGGCCCAGAGTAATTTGTCCTATCAGTCACAGTGGGTGGACAGGCCCAGAGTAATTTGTCCTATCAGTCAGTGGCAGTGGTGGACAGGCCCAGAGTAATTTGTCCTATCAGTCAGTCACAGTGGTGACAGGCCCAGAGTAATTTGTCCTATCAGTCAGATGACAGTGGTGGACAGGCCCAGAGTAATTTGTCCTATCAGTCAGTGGTGGACAGGCCCAGAGTGGTCATACAGTGGTGGACAGGCCCATAGCAATTTGTCCTATCAGTCACAGTGGTGGACAGGCCCAGAGTAATTTGTCCTATCAGTCATAGTGGTGGACAGGCCCAGAGTAATTTGTCCTATCAGTCACAGTGGTGGACAGGCCCAGAGTATTTGTCCTATCAGTTATAGTGGTGGACAGGCCCAGAGTAATTTGTCCTATCAGTCATAGTGGTGGACAGGCCCACAGTAATTTGTCCTATCAGTCAGATGACAGTGGTGGACAGGCCCAGAGTAATTTGTCCTATCAGTCATAGTGGTGGACAGGCCCAGAGTAATTTGTCCTATCAGTCACTGTGGTGGACAGGCCCAGAGTAATTTGTCCTATCAGTTATAGTGGTGGACAGGCCCAGAGTAATTTGTCCTATCATATCAGGACAGGCCCAGAGTAATTTGTCCTATCAGTGTGGTGGACAGGCCCAGAGTAATTTGTCCTATCAGTCAGATGACAGTGGTGGACAGGCCCAGAGTAATTTGTCCTATCAGTCATGAAGTGGTGGACAGGCCCAGAGTAATTTGTCCTATCAGTCAGTGGTGGACAGTGGTGGACAGGCCCACAGTAATTTGTCCTATCAGTTATAGTGGTGGACAGGCCCAGAGTAATTTGTCCTATCAGTTATAGTGGTGACAGGCCCAGAGTAATTTGTCCTATCAGTTATAGTGGTGGACAGGCCCAGAGTAATTTGTCCTATCAGTTATAGTGGTGGACAGGCCCAGAGTGATTTGTCCTATCAGTTATAGTGGTGGACAGGCCCACAGTAATTTGTCCTATCAGTTATAGTGGCGGACAGGCCCACAGTAATTTGTCCTATCAGTCACAGTGGTGGACAGGCCCAGATTGATTTGTCCTATCAGTCACAGTGGTGGACAGGCCCAGAGTAATTTATCCTATCTGTCAAAGTGGTGGACAGGCCCAGAGTGATTTGTCCTATCAGTCATAGTGGTGGACAGGCCCACAGTAATTTGTCCTATCAGTCACTGTGGTGGACAGGTCCAGAGTGATTGGTCCTATCAGTTATAGTGGTGGACAGGCCCAGAGTAATTTGTCTATCAGTCAGTAGTGTGGTGGACAGGCCCAGAGCAATTTGTCCTATCAGTTATAGTGGGTGGACAGGCCCAGAGTAATTTGTCCTATTAGTTAGTAGTGGTGGACAGGCCCAGAGTAATTTGTCCTATCAGTTATAGTGGTGGACAAGCCCAGTGTGATTTGTCCTATCAGTCACAGTGGTGGACAGGCCCAGAGTAATTTGTCCTATCAGTTATAGTGGTGGACAGGCCCAGAGTGATTTGTCCTATAAGTTATAGTGGTGGATAGGCCCAGAGTAATTTGTCCTATCAGTCAGATGACAGTGGTGGACAGGCCCACAGTAATTTGTTCTATCAGTCACTGTTGTGGACAGGCCCAGAGTAATTTGTCGTATCAGTCACTGTGGTGGACAGGCCCAGAGTGATTTGTCCTATCAGTTATAGTGATGGACAGGCCCAGAGTAATTTGTCCTATCAGTTATAGTGATGGACATTTCCAGTGTGTGATTTGTCCTATCAGTTATTGTGGTGGACAGGCCCAGAGTAATTTGTCCTATCAGTTATAGTGGTGGACAGGCCCAGAGTAATTTGTCCTATCAGTTTTAGTGGTGGACAGGCCCAGAGTGATTTGTCCTATCTGTTATAGTGGTGGACAGGCCCAGAGTAATTGTCCTATCAGTTAGATGACAGTGGTAGACAGGCCCAGAGTAATTTGTTTTATCAGTCAGATGACAGTGGTGGACAGGCCCAGAGTAATTTGACCAGAGTTTTTTTTTTTCCCCTAAAGACATGGTGTTAGTTCCGCCAGATGATACAGACAAACAGATTACAGGACAAAACAGTGCATTTCGACTCTTGGGTCTTCTTCAGGCAAAAACAAAAAACAACATTTAGGACAGTGAAAACAAAGAACGAGCAACCACTTATCTTTTCATATTTGGTTGTTTTGTCCTATCAGTCAGATGGCACTGGTGAGCAGGCCTGCCCACACTTCCCACCCCCCCTCCGCCACTAACTTCGCCCCCAAACTCACTTCCTACAATATCTATTCACTACGAGGAAGCCATACTCAAGGTCTAGGTCAGCCTCACTCTCTCAACTCATTATCCACACTGCCTGTTGACAATGGGAAATGGACAGGGAACCTAGCACACCCTCACTGTCCACACCACTGATTGTCTGAGTGAAATGGATTGAGAACTTAAACAACTCACTGTCCACACCACTGATTGAGTGAAATGTATTGAGAACTTAATACACCTCATTGTCCACACACACTGATTGTCTGAGTGAAATGGATTGAGAACTTAATACACCTCACTGTCCACACCACTGATTGTCTGAGTGAAATGGATTGAGAACTAACACACCTCACTGTCCACACCACTGATTGTCTGAGGGAAATGGATTGAGAACTTAACACATACCTACTGTCCACACCACTGATTGAGTGAAATGGATTGAGAACTTTGCACAGTCTGAGAGCCCAACTCTCTGCCCACACTGCCCTTCTGTTGTGCAGAGGACAAGTGAATAGGAAACTAGCATAGTCTTAGCCCCCTCCCCCCCCTTAAAACTGCGCATAGTATCTATCTGTCAGTCTGCGCGCGCGCGCGCGCGCGCGCGTATGTGCGTGTGTGTATGTGTGTGCGCACGCGCGTGCGTGTATGTGTGTGTGTGTGTGTGTGTGTGTGTGTGTGTGTGTGTGTGTGTGTGTGTGCAAGCGTTTGTGCGTGGTGAGAGAGAGAGAGAGAGAGAGAGAGAGAGAGAGAGAGAGAGAGAGAGAGAGAGAGTGTGTGTGTGTGTGTGTGTGTGTGTGTGTGTGTGTGTGTGTGTGTGTGTGCATGAGATGGGAGGAGCTATGGTTTCAGCGTTCAGGACATGTGAGTGATGACGTGGACAACAGAACAGGGCTGTAGCTAAGTACGTCACACCCTGCATCCTGCAGACATAACCAGCAGACAGGCCTGGGACCCGCCAGTGGGCGTCTGACTGTCACCACGTACAGACGTGCAGCCATCGCCACCTCTGACTGTCACCACGTACAGACGTGCAGCCATCGCCACCTCTGACTGTCACCACGTACAGACGTGCAGCCATCGCCACCTCTGACTGTCACCACGTACAGACGTGCAGCCATCGCCACATCTGACAACCTCCTCAACCAGCCAGTGGATAGATCAGAGTACACATCGTGTTGTGTGCCTTCCACAGAGTCAGACAGTGTGTGTTGGACTTGCTTCCTGTGGAAACAAAGGTAGGTTTCTTCCACTGTTCAGTTGTCTTCCTCTGCTCACAGTGCATGGCTTATGTCACTGTTTGTGTTCATAGCTCAGCACTAGAAAAGAATTTGTTGAGCTGACAACGCCAGTCTGAGTTCGTGAGTTAAGATATAAATGATAATAATAACGATAATAATGATAATGATATAGTAATGATAACGATGATATTGATAATGACAGTAGTAGTAGTAGTAGTAGTAGTAGTAGTAGTAGTAGTAGTAGCAGCAGTAGTGGGTGGTGTGGTAGTAGTAGTAGTAGTGATTACAGTAAGAATGAGGTGGTGGAGAAGAAGAAGAAGAACGAAGAAGAAGGAGGAGGAGGAGGAGGAGCAGGAGAAGAAGAAGAAAGAAGAAGAAAAGAAGAAGAACACGTTTTTTTTCTCGAAAAATATGGTTATGCTTTACCAGTTAGCCGAAAAGAGACTAATGCCTTTTGAAATGACACTCACTTTCCAAGCATATCAAATCTTTGGTGACAAAGTAGGTATTGAAGATTCTGGTGATCTTTGGCTGAAAACATATTTACAATAAAAACATTAAAAATAGACGGGAAAAGTATATGTTTCAAGGATTGGATAGACAAAGGTCTATACCGTGTTGCGGATTTAATAAACCAAGCAGGGTCGTTCATGACATATGAAGAATTCAAGCAAAAGCATACCGTTCAAACAAACTTTATGCTATACCTAGGTTGTGTGCAATCTGTCAGAAAATATATTCGAACGAAGAATATATCAGATTCACTAGTAATATGCCTACGACCACTGAAAAAGCTCTCTCTTAGTATCATGTGGAGCGCAAAGAAGAGAGCTCCACTTTATTACGATATCTTAAATGCATATAACTCACAGCCAAGGGGCTGTGAGAAATGGAACAACGAAATAGGTAAAGAATTGAAAAAAAAAATATATTCTTCGCACACACAAAATAAAAAATTAAACTGAAATGGTTTCAGATGAGATTAATTCACAGGATCCTGGCTACAAATATATTGTCGAAAAAATGAACACCATTGAAAATAACAAATGTACTTTTTGTAAGTCTGAAAAGGAAACTATAGATCATCTATTTTTCACATGCGACGTGACAACACATTTTTGGACTGACCTTCAGAATTTCTTAAAAGACAATTGCTCTAGTGTACCTGAAATTGTATTATCAAAGGAACTTGTTCTGTTTGGCACTGACTCTCGGATAAAAACTGACATCATACTCGATTACATTATTATCTCTGCAAAGTTCTTTGTATATAAATCCAGACTTGAAAAGGCGCTTCCTCTGTTTCCTGTCTTCAGGGAATATTTAAAAACCAAATACCAAGCAGAAAAATGCATTGCAAAAAATGAATATGAACTGTGTTGATTTTGCAAACAAATGGCAACAGTATGAATTTTTTTTTTAATTGAAAACTAAGGTTTGTGTGCGCGGGCTCGCGCGCGCACGTGTATTTATATGTGTAGTCCTGAGCAAAGCCTGGCGTGGCAGCTAAAAGTCAATCGTCGTTTCTGGATCGATAAGTTATGTATTTGTACTGTTGATGTCGATTCCTATGCTTCTGTATAGAAAACTTAATGGATCTAGGTGTGTGTGTGTGTGTGTGTGTGTGTGTGTGTGTGTGTGTGTGTGTGTGTGTGTGTGTGTGTGTGTGTGTGTGTGTGTGTGTGTGGTTTCTTTTTCTTTTTCTGTCTCTGCCTGTCTGTCTGTCTGTCTGTCTGTCTCTTTGTCTGTCTCTCTCTCTGACTATTGATTTTTGAAAAAAAAGGACAACGCTCCAAAATAGTAAGGTTAATGTGTGACACTGACAGTGTAGACACAATGTTGTACTTATTTTGTAATATGTATATGTTAAATAGGAATCGCTGTTCTTTTTGCAAACTTATTGCAGCTTTGTAATGTATTTATGTAAGAAAAGATCTACTGTCATTTTTGGTTTTTGTAGTGCTGTTTTTTGTTGTTTTTTTTTTTTTCTTTTCACGTTTTCCATTTGTAAATTTCTTTACAAGCAAATAAATGCGTTAGCACTTGGGGAAAAAAAAAACGTTTTTTTCTTATAAAAATATAACTTTCTATTAGCCGTATGTTTCAAGTAATGGTATCATGAGTTCTTTAAAAAAAAAAAATCACGACAGTTGAATATTTAGTATGTTGAACACAACAAACGTGCCTTTTCGATCTTGAATATAGAACAGTAACACATACAGGTAACCCCAGTTTGATTGGTATGAAAAGAAATATTAAACGTTTATATGTGTTTGTTCATTTCTACAGTTGTTAGTGTCTGTAGATGTGTCTGGTACGAGTATTATAGGTAAACGTAGAATATCCTTTTAGGTGATGTCTCCTTGTCTGTTCTGTGTGCTCTGTGCTGTCATTTCTGCTGTTTGTTCTGTGTGCTCTGTGCTGTCATTTCTGCTGTTTGTTCTGTGTGCTCTGTGTTGTCATTTCTGCTGTTTGTTCAGTGTGCTCTGTGCTGTCATTTCTGCTGTTTGTTCAGTGTGCTCTGTGCTGTCATTTCTGCTAGGTTGTTCGTTATTTATTATTTTGTTTTAATTTGAAACAGGACACAAACTAATGTTCATTTAGCCTACAAAATACAAAACAGCGAGTGAATACTAAACAACCAGCTTAATCAAGATCATATGCATCATGATACATACGAAAAGATAAATGAAATAAAAAACAGCTATTCGTATAAGTTAAAAATGAAATTTTTTAAGCGTACAAATAAATCAAAACATCACTCATGATCATGATATGCTATTAAAATATGATCCTGAAGTAGACAAAAAAAATCACCACG
>JADBJO010037099.1:0-10114 GCA_016801955.1 Conus betulinus | reverse complement strand
CCCCACCAATATACTTTGCTATGCATGCTTTAACGTTTCGATAAGCTATCTCGAGTTTACAGCTCATTGCAACGTTTTCTGTCAGTTTAACCGAGTCAGATTATGAAAGCATGTACAAATGAGTGTTACAGCTGCAATTGAGTTTACTGTAGATTTGAATCCAGAATCGGTAGGAACGCTACAGTTTCTTCTACTCATCTTTGACGCACTCGCACTTACGCGACCGCACGCATAAAAAACACACGCATGAGCACACGCACGCATGCGTGCACGCACTCACATGCACATATGCATACGCACACGCGCACGCACACACACACTCTCTCTCTCTCTCTCTCTCTCTCTCTCTCTCTCACACACACACACACACACACCACACACACACACACACACACACACACACACACATACACAACACACACACACACACGCACACACACTCACACACACACACGCACGCACGCACGCACGCACGCACGCACGCACGCACGCACGCACGACACACACACACACATACACACACACACATACACACACACACACACACACACACACACAAGCGTGCTTGCCACACTATCAGTAGATCGTGTATGTGTGCATATGCATTTGTGTATGCGTGTGCGCGCACCTGAGTGTGTGTGTGTGTGTGCTCGCGCGCGCGTATGTGTGTGCGTGTGTGTGTGCGTGTGTGTGTGTGTGTGAGTGTGTGTGCGGGCGCGCGCGCGGCGCGCACACGCGGGCATAAGTGTTTATTTTGTCCGTTCAAAATTCAGGTAGAGAGCGACTGTTGGCTTTTAAGTCATTTTTATTCCTATTTTCAAACTGTTTCGAAAAACACAAAGCTTAGGGCTTAAGGCCAATATACCCGAAACACACACACACACACACACACACACACACACACACACACACACACACACACACACACACACACACACACACACACACACACACACACACACACACACACACACACATGCACACACACACGCGCACGCACGCACCGCACGCACGCACGCACGCACGCACACACACACACACACACACACACACACACACACACACTCACACATACGCGCGCGCGCGCACGCACCTGCACACACATACACACCTTTTCCTGCCTAACTATGTACGTAATATCTGACAGAGTTTGTGGGATAAAGGTAAGGATACTCCGGGTTGGGGACACTTTGGCCTGCAAGCAGTCCAGACTATACAGTTTGGAAGGAAGGGGGTGGGGGGGGGGGGGAAAGAAGAATCTGGACTGTGGTATGGACAATGGGGAAGGGCTAGAGCATGGGCTAGTCGAAATTGCCCTCACCACGGAATCTATAGTTTTGCTTGTACTGCTCTCCGCCGCCGTCGCCAATATTGTCCGGGGAACAAAGTGAGCAGGGGTCAGCTCTAAATGGGGCACCGGGAATCAACTTATCAAAATGTCTGTCTGTAGGACCTGCCGGCCAGCTTGTTTGACAGGATATTGGATGTGTCGGAGTTGGAATTGGCCCTGAGATAGAGAGAAAGAGGAAGAAGGCAACGAAGGAAGGAAGGAAGGAAGGAAGCAAGAGAGGAAGTCAGACACAGGATGAGAGAAGAATGGAAGAACGAAGTACAGCATAAAGATTACGGAAGACAGAAAAAGGGAAAAAACAACGGAGAGATAAGAAAGGAAGAAAGAGAGAGAGGGGGTGGGGAAGGGGGGAGGGGGGAGGCAGAAGAAGAATGAAGAAAAAGATGAAAGGAAAAACAAAAACAGAAATAAAGAACAACAACGTAAGAATGCAACCGGTGGGGGGTATAACACCGCAACTTAAAACGGGTCAAAAGAACAAAGAGGTTGAAAGAACAAGGAAGAAATGAGCAATTCCG
This sequence comes from Conus betulinus, assembly GCA_016801955.1. Lineage (NCBI taxonomy): Eukaryota > Metazoa > Mollusca > Gastropoda > Neogastropoda > Conidae > Conus > Conus betulinus. The sequence continues at coordinate 8,245 of JADBJO010037099.1, read as the reverse complement.
TTTCTGTTGCGGTCTGCAAAGCAAACATTGTAGTGTGTGTGTGTGTGTGTGTTGTGTGTGTGTGTGTGTGTGTGTGTGTGTGTGTGTGTGTGTGTATACCTTGTGTGTGTGTGCGTGTGTGTGTGTGTGCCGTGTGTGTGTGTGTGTGTGTGTGTGTGTGTGTGTGTGTGTGTGTGTGTGTGTGTGTGTGTGTGTGTGTATGTGTGTGTGTGTGTGTATACCTTGTGTGTGTGTGTGTGTGTGTGTGTGTGCGTGCGTGCGTGCGTGCGTGCGTGCGTGCGTGCGTGCCGTGCGTGTGTGGTGTGTGTGTGTGTGTGTGTGTGTGTGTGTGTGTGTGATATAAATATATGTGTTGATTTAGATTATATATCATATGGCTCTTCTTCTCCCTATTCTTCTCTTTCTTCTTCTTCTTCTTCTTCTTCCCTAACTCCATGGAGAGTCACTGGAGCACCAAACCGATGTTACAATTCACCAGGCTCCTCCAGTTCTGTGCCGGGCACACAACCAATAAGATGATTGCTGATTTTTTTAAGGTTCGTGGACGAGTCTACCATTTCCTATCCTCCTCCTCTTCCCCACCAGAGAGAGTGACAGAGAGAGAGACAGAGACAGAGAGAAAGATGGGAGAAAAGAGAGAGAGAGAGATGATGAGCGAGAGAGAGAGAGAGAGAGAGAGAGAGAGAGAGAGAGAGAGAGAGAGAGAGAGAACGACAGACAGAGATAGGGAAACAGTCTGACAGACGGACAGACAGAAAGACAGACAGACAGATAGACAGACAGGTACTGTAAACATTGCTATTTGGTCTGTGATGAGAACGGTTGCGTCGAAAAAGAAGGAAAAAGCTAACCAAATAACCCGACCCATGAAGTCCACGCGCTCTGAGTGCAAGACTTGGGTGGTGATGATAAGGGAGGGAATAGAAGGGAATGGAGAGAGAGAGGAGGAAGGAGAGGGCATGCAGGGACGGAAAACGAAAGGGGTGAGGGGGGGGGGGTGAAGAGGGCATCTCCCAACATGGAACTCCTTCTCAGAGCCTCACACCATCAGTCGCTGACGTCGTGTTGCCAGTGGGTGCCCTGCTAACAGAATCGTGCAGGCTTCAGGGAGGGGACGGGGGAGGGGGGGGGGGCGCTGTTTATACCATACAAGACGTATCATGAACAAGTTCGTATTATGTGACAATGCAGACGTAAAGACAAAGCAACTTGTGCTATCAAGCAGAAACAAGGACGTATCCGTGCCTCCGAACTTGAAGGAAGATTTTCTTGTTGGTCCCATGTACCTCGTGTCTGTCTATGTGCTGGGCAAAATGGTGTCTTAAGCAGCTTCGGCCCCAGGGTCAAATCATGGGCCCTTACCATCGCTTCTTCTTTTGATCAAACATTGCCTTCCTCGTTAGCATCCAACTCATTCGCAGGTTTTGGTGTGCACTTACTGTGTAACCTTCCCCTACCCTGAACCATCTAAAAAATGTATACCAAATCAGTTGTTATGAACCAATTATTTGATGAAAACGATGCATATTGAAATAAACAGGCAGAGAGAGAGAGAGAGAGAGGAGAGACGAGGGAGAGAGAGAGAGAGAGAGAGAGAGAGAGAGAGAGCGTAGTCAGTAGGCAGATATATCTGTATACATATAAGCTACACCGTAAATTTGACGATGAATCAGACCACTAGCAAAGATGAACTGTCCCACGATCATAAACTTTGTACATATGCTTTCAAACGAGTGCCAGCCAAAAACGCCAGTAAGACAAAGTATTTCATCTGCTTATTTTCTCTCTATGCTTCTTGTGCACTGTTGGCACAATCTTAAATGAAATGAAAACGGGGCTCCACTGAACATCACCAAAGTCAGTCAGCAGCAGCAGTGCAGTGTCCCCTCTGTTGAGTTGCTTAGGGTGGCCTGATACTGCTGCTCCCTGCAGACCGCCCACAGCATGGCTGAGGCAGATCGAACTTGAATGTGGCAGAGAAATCCAGGAGCAGGGATGAGGACCGTCGTAGGACCAATAGCCACCAGTCAGTTAATGTTGGTCATATTCCAGCCGACCAAGGATACCATATTTGCGCTGAACAGTGTCCTTAGAGGACAAGGGACAATGATACAGTCTCAACAACACATTCCGACTGAGCTTGGTTTATATGCTAAGTGAAGGAAAACAAAAACAAAAAAAAAAGGGGGGGGGGGGGGGACATGAATGGAAGCAGGGAAAGGGAAAACGTACAGAAATTTAGAAATAAGGAAACGAAACAGGGAACTGACCACAATCAAAAAGAGAAAATATGATGAACTGGAAAAAAGAAAAAAAAAAAAAAGATGAGATGGAAAACAGATTGTCAGAAAGAAAAAGGAAGTGGAGACCATGAACAGTCAGAAAGACACAGAAAGCAATAATAGGAACGGCCAGAAAGACACAGAAAGCAATATTAGGAACGGCCAGAAAGACACAGAAAGCAATATTAGGAACGGCCAGAAAGACACAGAAAGCAATATTAGGAACGGCCAGAAAAGACACAGAAAAGCAATATTAGGAACGGCCAGAAAGACACAGAGAAAGAGCAATATTAGGAACGGCCAGAAAGACACAGAAAGCAATATTAGGAACAGGAAAGACACACAGAAAGCAATATTAGGAAACGGCCAGAAAGACACAGAAAGCAATATTAGGAACGGCCAGAAAGGACACAGAAAAAAGAAAGCAATATTAGGAACGGCCAGAAAAGACACAGAAAAGCAATATCAGGAACGGCCAGAAAGACACAGAAAGCAATATCAGGAACGGCCAGAAAAAGACACAGAAAGCAATACTAGGAACAGCCAGAAAGAAAAAAGTTTAGACTGGACACTGTCAGAAAAGAAGGGAAAAGTGACTATTAAAAAAATTGTCAGAAAGAGACAGACAGTGATGAAAAATATAACCATTTAAAAAGAAACAGCCATAGAGAATGAAAACAGTCGTCGGAAAAAAGAAAACTTATAAATAAGAGGAAACGGAATGTGAAAACTGTCTGAAAGAAAAAGGAAGGGAGAAAGGAAAGTAATGAGAAGGGGGAAAAAAAAGCTTTCAGATATATTGAAAAGGAAGGGGATATTGAACAAAGAAAGGGACAGAAAGGGAGGATAAAAACAGTCACGTGGAAGAAGAAAGCAGATATAAGAGGAAAGGAAGGGCTATTGAAACAGGGAAAAGGAAAGTGCAAAAAAAAAAACCCTGAAAACCTCACACTCAGAATAAAAAAAAAAAAAAGGAAAAACTGAAAATCAATTGTCGGAGAAGAAAACTAGGGGCATTAAGACAAACCAGAAAGAGAAAAGGGCGATTCAACGCATAGGGGCAGAAGAAACAGAAAGGGGATTGAAAACAGACAGAAAGACAACAATCAAGGAGATTGAGAGACGGAGCAAAACAAAAAAGGACAGGTGGTGGTGAAAACACAGCGCCAAAGAAAAGGAAAAAATAAAACAGAAAAGATCTTAAGAAGCGAATACACGGAGAAAGGGAAAGGGAAAAAAAAAAAAAGAAAAAACACGCAAAAAAAAAGAGGAGAGAGAGAGAGAGAGAGAGAGAGAGAGGAGAGAGAGAAGAGAGAGAGAGAGAGAGAGGAGCGCGCGCGCACACACGCACACACCACACACACACCACACACACACACACACACACACACACACACATACACACACACACACACACACACCACACATACACACATACCACACACACACACACACACACACACACACACACACAACATGATTAGCGGAGAGTGGGGAAAAGAGGAGTGGGGGGGGGGGGGTAATAAAAAGCGAAAGAAGAGGGGCAAAACAAAGAAACAAAAAACGAGAAGACGCCCAGAGGAGCAATATCCCTTTGTTTACTCTCAGACACTTTTTTCCCCCCCCACTATGTCTTCTTCCACATACATTTAATAAAATCGGCTGTTTCTACAACGCCATGTTTTTCACCGAATCGATAAGAAGTTAAGTTTCCAAGGTGTGTGTGTGTGTGTGTGTGTGTGTGTGTGTGTGTGTGTGTGTGTGTGTGTGTGTGTGTGTGTGTGTGGAGAGAGAGAGAGAGTGCGTGTAAGTGTGTGTGTGTGTGTGTGTGTGTGTGTGTGTGTGTGTGTGTGTGTGTGTGTGTGTGAGAGAGTGCGTGTAAGTGTGTGTGTGTGTGTGGTGTGTGTGTGTGTGTGTGTGTGTGTGTGTGTGTGTGTGTGTGTGTGTGTGTGTGTGTGTGTGTGTGTGTGGTCGTGTGGAAAGAGAGAGAGACATCCAGTGACGTGTTGAGAGCTAGCTCAGGTCAGGGGGAGGAGGAGGGGGGGGGAGATACAAGTGGGGGAGGAGGGTGGTAGGAAGAGGTGGGATATGCACTACTCCACCCCCATCGTTCACTACCACCACCCCCTCCCCCCCTGCCCCCGCCACCCCAGATCTCCCCGTTCCCACAGCCCTACCCCACCATCACCCCACCTCCACCTTCACCACCCTTCAGTCACCCGCTCGACAACCCTTTCAGTCTCAGTGCCATCATCGACGACCCGTCACGGTGTGCGGACTCACTCCTACTCATGTACCCCGCACATCTTTTGACCCAAGAGGTCAGAAAGCGCAGCGGGCTGTGCCTAAATAAACAGAAATAGTGAAATCAATTGGGGGAGCGTCGCCTAAATAAACATGAATAGTGAAATCAATGGGGGAAATGTCGGCTAAGTAAAACATGAATAGTAAAATCAAAATCAATGGGGGAAATGTCGGCTAAGTAAAACATGAATAGTGAAATCAATGGGGGAAATGTCGGCTGAGTAAACATGAAATAGTGAAATCAATGGGGGAAATGTCGGCTGAGTAAACATGAAATAGTGAAATCAATAGGGGAAATGTCGGCTGAGTAAACATGAAATAGTGAAATCAATAGGGGAAATGTCGGCTGAGTAAACATGAAATGGTGAAATCAATAGGGGAAATGTCGGCGAACAAATAAACATGAAATAGTGAAATCAGTAGGGGAAATGTCGGCTGAGTAAACATGAAATAGTGAAATCAATGGGGGGGAAATGTCGGCGAAGTGAACAGAAATAGTGAAATCAATAGGAGAAGTGTTGGCTAAGTAAACAGAAATAGTGAAATCAACAGGGGAAATGTCGGCGAAGTAAACATGAAATAGTAAAATCAAATGGGGAAATGTCGGGAACCCAACCAAGGGTCAAGACCTAGCATGTTGCCTGACCTATCCTTTATCAAACGCACTGATTTGGCCTTCACTGCATGGTTAAAATGCTTTGTGCCCATCATTATAGCGCGCGCGCGCGCGCGTGTGTGTGTGTGTGTGTGTGTGTGTGTGTGTGTGTGTGTGTGTGTGTGTGTGTGTGTGTGCGTGCCTGCGTGAGTCCGTGCGCGCGCGCACCAATGCCTGTATATGTCTGCTCACGTGTACGTTTGCGCACATGCGCCTATTGAGCATAAGTACAAGTGGGGGGGGGGGGGGGGGGGGCAGTAGATGCGTATTCCTACTGGACCATGGAGCCACTCACTCACCTGCAATCCGTCACGTTCATAATCACTGATCAAACAAAAACAAAACAGCACAAAATGTGGTAATATTCCCGAAAAAATGTTAGACACATCAAACTTTATAATCTATAATCTTCACGGCAAAAAAGAAAGAAAGACAGAAAGAAAAGAAAAGAAAAGAAAAAAAAACAAAAAAAAGAAAAGAAAAAGAAAGAAAAAGAAAAGAAGGAAAGAAGAAAGAAAGAAAGAAAGAAAGAAAGAAAAGGAAAAGAAAGAAAAGAAAAAGAAAAAAGAAAGGAAGGAAGAAGAGAAAGAAAAAGAAAGAAAGAAGAAAGAAAGAAACAGAAAAAAAAGAAAAAGATAGGAAAAGAAAGAAAGAAAAAAGAAAAGAAAGAAAGAAAAAAGAAAAGAACTGAACTGCATTTATTTTCACGAAAAGGGTAACAATTCAGCAGTCTCCATGAAAAATTGAACAATACAGCAATTTCCAAGAAAAAAAAAAAATTGAACAATGCGGCAACATCTATGGAAAAATAAAACAACAATGAAGCAACATCCATGAAAAATCTAAACAATGCAGAAATTCCCACACGCAAAAATGAAACAATGCAGCTGGTTGCTCGAAAAATGAAACAATGAAGCAATCTTAGCGGAAAAAAAGAATGAAGCAATACAGCAATGTCTGATTTTTAAAAAAAATGAAACAAGACAGCAATCTGCGCGGAAAAAAAACATGAAACAAAAAGGAAACAAGGCCGACATATCCACGAGAAATAAAACTGTGGCTATGTCGTCAGAAGTTTCTGGGATTTGGTTTTTGTTTTGTTTTGTTTTGTTTGTTTGTTTTTTCGAAAACATGGCGCGTTTTTACATTTTTCTTGGAGAGTACGCCATCATTTCCTTTTTTTTGGTTGCATTTTTACTATTTTTGATTGGTGCTGGTGGTTTTTTTACATATCATTTTACCGTCATGAAAAGTATAACAAGATGCTAAAACAAGGTAATTTCGTTACAACGCATAACAAGGTTTCGTCAATTGATAAAATGTTAAACTATAAACCATTGAAATAAACATTTACAAAAAAAAAAAAACATTCAACAGACACACACACACACACACACACACACACACACACACAACACGCACAGAGTAAGTAGATATCTCTAGTTATCTGTTATAAGCTACACTATAAATTTGGCGGTGTATCAGACCACTGACAAAACATAATCAGCATCTGTTTTCGTTTTAAGATCGCAACAAACAACAGCGACACAGCTCAGAAACAGTCTGACACGTGCAATTCACACCGCAAAACGAGAATACGTCCTGCTGCAACATCCTCCAACCCCTGCCTTCTTCTTCCCCTTCTCTCCCCCATTTTCCCCCTAAACGCTACATGCTGCAACAAGTCACAACAGCATGTTCAAGTTGGACGCCAGGTCCAGAGGCAGACAGTTTCTGTAAAGTACCTGAAGCCAGAGGTCAAAGGCAGATAGTTTCTGTGAAGTACCTGAGTACAGCAGAGTCAAAGGCAGACAGTTTCTGTGAAGTACCTGAAGCAGATTCAAAAGCAGACAGTTTCTGTGAAGTACCTGATGTACCTGTAGCAGAGTCAAAGGCAGACAGTTTCTGTGAAGTACCCTGATACCTGTACCTGAAGCAGAGTCAAAGGCAGACAGTTTTCTGTGAAGTACCTGATGTACCTGAAGCAGTCAAAGGCAGACAGTTTCTGTGAAGTACCTGAGCAGTACCTGTAGCAGTTTTCTGTGAAGTCAAAGGCAGACAGTTCAAAGGCAGACAGTTTCTGTGAAGTACCTGAAGCAGCAAAGGCAGACAAAGGCAGACAGTTTCTGTGAAGTACCTGATGTACCTGAAGCAGTCAAAGGCAGACAGTTTCTGTGAAGTACCTGATGTACCTGAAGCAGTCAAAGGCAGACAGTTTCTGTGTGAAGTACCTGATGTACCTGTAGCAGCAGTCAAAGGCAGACAGTTTCTGTGAAGATACCTGAAGCAGTCAAAGGCAGACAGTTTCTGTGAAGTACCTGATGTACCTGAAGCAGAGTCAAAGGCAGACAGTTTTCTGTCAAGTACCTGATGTACCTGAAGCAGTCAAAGGCAGACAGTTTCTGTGAAGTACCTGAAGCAGTCAAAGGCAGACAGTTTTCTTAAGTACCTGTGAAGTACCGTGATGTAAGTACCTGAAGCAGAGTCAAAGGCAGACAGTTTCTGTCAAGTACCTGAAGCCAGAAAATTGTCCTGATGAAAAGAGCTGTGGAACATTTCAGGATGAAATCGCCCTGTTCGTTTCCTCCTTCAAAACCCCTCAACCCTCCTCATTTCTTGCCCCTGACTTCGTCTCTTCCCTTTCATTCCAGAATATAACAGACAACAGATTGTTTTTTCCTCCCCTGCCTGTTGTAGGCGTAAATACGAAGGGTTAGCAGTCAACAACAACAAAATCAACACACACACACACACACAACACACACGCCGCGCGCGCGGCGCGCGCGCGCGCGCGCGCGCGCGCCCTCCCTCTCCTCCTATCAGTCTCTATCTCCCATAATCGTTGATAAAAGTTATTGTCCTTCCCGGCAGGGTTTATTCCTCTGTGGGAAGATAAATACGTACTTTCAAAACACATCTAAAAAAAAAAAAAGAGTATCTACGTCCGTCTTTTTTCTGTCTAGGCGATTCCCTGTCTGTTGACTGTCACCATCTCTGTCTCTGT
>JADBJO010037098.1:0-10115 GCA_016801955.1 Conus betulinus | reverse complement strand
TCTTTGCAATTGCCATAATGTAAATAAAAAGTAAAAAACAAAACCCAAACAACAACAACATCAACAAAACCAAAACAAACGAAAAAAAAACAAAAACAAAATCACCCTCTCCAAAAATAAAAGATCTCTATAGCATTGCCATATTGTAACAAAAAGCGTTTAATCCAGCGTAGATTTATCTTATCTGGCTGTGTTGCACGTGCAGCGATGAGGTTCTGAACGTGTCCATGGACATCCGTGAGACAGGCGGTGTGCAATGGGAGATCATGTTGTGCAACATGGTCTGCTGGGTCATCGTCTTCGTCGTCCTCTGCCGGGGCATCAGATCTCTGGGCAAGGTACGCTGTCTCTGTTCTCTCTTTCTCTGTTGTCTCTGTGTCTGTTTCTGTCTATCTGTCTGACTGTCTCTCTGTCTCTGTCTGTCTCTGTCTGTCTGTCTGTCTGTCTGTCTGTCTGTCTGTCTGCCTGTCTGTCTGTCTGTCTGTCTGTCTGTCTGTCTGTCTCTCTCTCTCTCTCTCTCTGTATACGTGTGTCTGTCTCTGTCCGTCCGTCTTTGTCTGTCCGTCAACTGTCCGTACGTCTGTCTATTTGTTTTTTCTGTTTGTTCATCTCTCTCTCTCTCTCTCTCTCTCTCTCTCTCTCTCTCTCTCTCTCTAGCTCTCTCTCTCTGTATACGTGTGTCTGTCTCTGTCCGTCCGTCTTTGTCTGTCCGTACGTCTGTCTATTTGTTTTTCTGTTTGTTCATCTCTCTCTCTCTCTCTCTCTCTCTCTCTCTCTCTCTCTCTCTCTCTCTCTCTCTCGCTCTCTGTCTCTCTCTCTCTCTGTATCCGTCTGACTGTGTCTTTCTGCTTGTTTATTCGTTCCTTTAATAAACCTATCCCGGACATAAAATCTAGGGAAGATAACGCCTATCTTTCGTTGGAAACATATCTTTTCTCACTTTATGGGCAAGACAAGCAGATTATACAGAAGTTGAATATACGACTTGAAGCGTGCGCCAACATAACGATGGTGATATCGACTATCTAAAGTACAGGTGCACCAATTAACACCGATGTTTTGGCATTTTCTCTCTCTCTGATCGAACCGTTTAAGCAAAACGGCCTCTGGCGCGCCCACCGTTGGCCTCCGTCCATGAAAAACGGCGGGGTCACTCTCACCGAACGCAATCTCTGACGCAGATTATCTCCCTGCAGACTTCCGAACATCTTCTATTCTGGCTTGCTTCTAGGGGATCAGATATGTGGGGCAAGGGGTACCTGTCTTTCTTCTGCGTTTGCATCTTCCTCGCTGAAGGTGTTTTTTTTTTTTTTTTTTTTTTTTTTTACCTGTTTCTTTATTTGTTTGTGTTTTGTCTGTCAGCAATATTGTACATCAAACAAAGGCCACTGCAGGGATTTAAAGAAACGTTGGTGGACAGAGGGAATACAGTGGAAGGACGAACCCAGTGAATTTAGGTTACTGACCCAGGATTCATTTAGCAAAAAAAAAAATATAGCCGAGTCTAGGGAAACTTTATGGAACTATAAAATCTGGCCGTGGACGAAGCCTGAAAATTTTCAAGTGGATCTATGGTACGAATGGCGACTAGATAGCGGACAGCAAAACAAACAAGCATAAAAAATGAAATAAAAAAAAAAAAAAAAAAAAATTAACAGCGACAATAAAGACAACTGACATCAACAAGGGAGATAATAACAATCGAAAGATCCGGACAACGAAGACGAAGACCATGCAAAACAACTCCAAGGTTAGGATAATGACTATACTAATTTCACGAGCCCATGACCTGTAATAACTAGAGCAACATTGGAGAGAGCGCAGGCTTCAGCAAAGGTCGAACGATTTTGGATTCACCCGCACAAATCAATAAGCAATATCATTTCTCGCCCAGGGGGCAATAATTGCTGGAATGGACTGTATTATGCTCAATGTATTTCATTTAAACACCAGAAAGAAAGAAAAAAAAATCGAAATATAAGTTTATGTCTCCAGACAGTTCTGTTATTCCTTGAAATAATTATAAACTCTTTTAAGGTAATTGGCAATTCAAGACATGAATCCCTAGAGTCACCGTTCAGTGGAAAGTTTGTAGTGATGAAACAAATAAAAGTAACAACAATATCCACACCATCAGGGGAAGTAATTGCTGGTATAGACCAAAATAGTTACTCCCCGTATACCCAGTAATCTTCCTGAACAAAATCTGGATTCGCCTTTCGATCTCGACCTTCCCGCCATGGGTTCCGCTCCAAACTTCGATGGGCTGGTGCATGGGAAACATTGCATCTTTTCGCGAAGTTTCGTTGAATTAGGTTCTGCAGATTTAGATCTGTAATTGATCTAACGGACAAAACTAGCCAGCAGCTGCGAACTTCGAGACGAAACCTTTTGTGGAGTTGAAAAATGGGAGGGAGGTGGAGTGGCGATGGTTTGGGCTGATAAAGCTGATATGGTCAACCATGCGTGTTTTTGTTCTGCATAGGTGTCGTATGTGACGGTCACTCTGCCCATCCTTTTGCTGACCATCCTGTTGATCCGAGCCTCTCTCTTGGACGGGGCTGAAGAAGGCATCCGCCACTACCTGAAACCTGACTGGGACCGACTGGCTGATGTTGGGGTAAGAGCGCGTTTTGTTTCACAGTGGCACCTCTCCATGACGATCCTGGATTTGGGTGTTATCGTGATACTTCTCAATAAAGCCTTCGGGCTAGGTAGGGTATAGTTACATCTCTCTCTCTCTCTCTCTCTCTCTCTCTCTCTCTCTCTCTCTCTCTCTCTCTCTCTCTCACACACACACACACACACACACACACACACACACACACACACACACACACACAGAGTAATACCTCAATGAAACTGAAATCTGGGATTGTCACTCATATACCCCTAAATACAAACACTGGAAGTGGTTATTTACAGTGATACCAGACAAGAAAAGACACCCCGATCGATTGTTACAACGATACTTCCCATTGAAGACACAGGTTTAAGACATTACGTTGACATTTTTCAATAACGGCACTGGAAGAGGTTGCTACCGTGATAGTTCCCACTGAACACACAGGTTTTTAAGACGTTACGTTACGTTGTTAATGATATTTCCCACTGACATTTTTCAATAACGGCGCTGGAAGAGGTTGTTAATAACGGCATTTTTCTGGAAGAGGAAGTTGTTACCGTGATATTTCCCACTGAACACACAGGTTTAAGGTTACGTTGAATTTTTCAATAACGGCACTGGAAGAGGTTGTTACCGTGATAGTTCCCACTGAACACACAGGTTTAAGACGTTACGTTGACATTTTTCAAGAACGGCACTGGAGAGGTTGTTACCGTGATAGTTCCCACTGAACACACAGGTTTAAGACGTTACGTTGACATTTTTCAATAACGGCACTGGAAGAGGTTGTTACCGTGATAGTTCCCATTGAACACACAGGTTTAAGACGTTACGTTGACATTTTTCAATAACGGCACTGGAAGAGGTTGTTACCGTGATAGTTCCCACTGAACACACAGGTTTAAGACGTTACGTTGACATTTTTCAATAACGGCACTGGAAGAGGTTGTTACCGTGATAGTTCCCACTGAACACACAGGTTTAAGACGTTACGTTGACATTTTTCAATAACGGCACTGGAAGAGGTTGTTACCGTGATAGTTCCCCACTGAACACACAGGTTTAAGACGTTACGTTGACATTTTTCAATAACGGCACTGGAAAAGAGGTTGTTACCGTGATAGTTCCCACTGAACACACAGGTTTAAGACGTTACGTTGACATTTTTCAATAACGGCACTGGAAGAGGTTGTTACCGTGATACGTTCCCACTGAACACACAGGTTTAAGACGTTACGTTGACATTTTTCAAGAACGGCACGGCCGCTGGAAGAGGTTGTTACCGTGATAACGGCACTTCCCACTGAACACACAGGTTTAAGACGGCGCTACGTTGACATTTTTCAAGAACGGCGCTGGAAAGAGGTTGTTACCGTGATAGTTTCCACTGAACACACAGGTTTAAGACGTTACGTTTACGTTGACATTTTTCAATAACGGCACTGGAAGAGTTGTTACCGTGATAGTTCCCACTGAACACACAGGTTTAAGACGTTACGTTGACATTTTTCAATAACGGCACTGGAAGAGGTTGTTACCGTGATAGTTCCCACTGAACACACAGGTTTAAGACGTTACGTTGACATTTTTCAATAACGGCGCTGGAAGAGGTTGTTACCGATGATAGTTCCCACTGAACACACAGGTTTAAGACGTTACGTTGACATTTTTCAATAACGGCACTGGAAGAGGTTGTTACCGTGATAGTTCCCACTGAACACACAGTTTAAGACGTTACGTTGACATTTTTCAAGAACGGCACTGGAAGGTTTAAGGTTGTTACCGTGATAGTTCCCACTGAACACACAGGTTTAAGACGTTACGTTGACATTTTTTTCAAGAACGGCACTGGAAGAGGTTGTTACCGTGATAGTTCCCACACAGGTGAACGTTGACACACAGGTTTAGAGACGTGATACGTCCCACTGACATTTTTTTAAGAACGGCATTTTTCAATAACGGCGCTGGAAGAGGTTGTTACCGTGATAGTTCCCACTGAACACACAGGTTTAAGACGACGTTACGTTGACATTTTTCAAGAACGGCGCTGGAAGAGGTTGTTACCTTGTTACCGTGATAGTCCCACTGAACACACAGGTTTAAGACGTTACGTTGACATTTTTCAAGAACGGCACTGGAAGAGGTTGTTACCGTGACTTCCCACTGAACACACAGGTTTAAGACGTTACGTTGACATTTTTCAAGAACGGCGCTGGAAGAGGTCCCACCTGATACACCCACTGAACACACAGGTTTAAGACGTTACATTGACATTTTTCAATAACGGCACTGGAAGAGGTTGTTACCGTGATAGTTCCCACTGAACACACAGGTTTAAGACGTTACATTGACGTTACATTGACATTTTTCAAGAACGGCACTGGAAGAGGTTGTTACCGTGATACTGGCCAATGAAAGCAGTGGGGCCAGATACATACTGTGATACCTCTCCATGAAGACCACGGGAACAGTTGTTATGATGACACTTCCGGTTTAACGATCTTGAGAGACTGTTACACTGACAATAAACAAGTAGGGCAACTTTTGCTCCCGTAAGAAAATCCAACTCAGAGTAACTTTTATTCAAGACTGGCACAGCCCTTTAAACTTGAATGGACTGTGGTGTGCCAGGAGCACAAACACAATCAGTCGTGTCTCCCTGATGATTCCGATCCAGCGGACGAAAGGCCTAAGATCAGGCAATACAAATAGATCTGCCTTCGAGAGGAATTACGACGGTTCCCTCATGCAGCTAGTGAAGATTTTCACATTTGAAATATATTTTCTTAATTTCATGTTCCCATTTTCTTCACCTTCAGCCCCCCTCCCTTAAGTTTAAATCTTTGCCAAGTCATTACTGTGATGACAGAGGGGTTGTTGGCCTGCGTTTGTTTTCCCCCACTATTAGATTGTTCGTCTTTGTAGTTGTCTGACTTTATTCAAGTTTAAAAGGCTGTGCCGGTCTGGAATAAAAAGTTACTCTCAGTTGGGTCTACTTATGGGAGCAAGAGTTACCCTACGTGTTATTGTTGATTGCTTACTTTTCCCTGCCTCATTTCATGTTCAATTTTATTACACTGACAATTTTCAATAAAGACGTTGGGTTGGTTGTTACGGTGACACCTCTCAATGAAGGCCTTGAGGTGGCTTGTTGAAGTAATACCTGTCAGTGAAGACACTTGAACACATTGTTACAGTGACATTTTTTTTTCAGTGAATATATTGGGTAGGCTGTTACTGTGTGTACTTCTCATGCGAAACTCCAAGGTAGATTGGTACATCTCTCTATGAGGACATTAGGGAAGTCTCATGTAAAACTCCAAGGTAGATTGGTACATCTCTCTATGAGGACATTAGGGAAGTCTCATGTAAAACTCCAAGGTAGATTGGTACATCTCTCTGTGAAGACATTAGGGAAGTCTCATGTAAAACTCCAAGGTAGATTGGTACATCTCTCTATGAGGACATTAGGGAAGTCTCATGTAAAACTCCAAGGTAGATTGGTACATCTCTCTATGAAGACATTAGGGAAGTCTCATGTAAAACTCCAAGGTAGATTGGTACATCTCTCTATGAGGACATTAGGGAAGTCTCATGTAAAACTCCAAGGTAGATTGGTACATCTCTCTATGAAGACATTAGGGAAGTCTCATGTAAAACTCCAAGGTAGATTGGTACATCTCTCTATGAAGACATTAGGGAAGTCTCATGTAAAACTCCAAGGTAGATTGGTACATCTCTCTATGAAGACATTAGGGAAGTCTCATGTAAAACTCCAAGGTAGATTGGTACATCTCTCAATGAGACATTAGGGAAGTCTCATGTAAAACTCCAAGGTAGATTGGTACATCTCTAAATGAAGACATTAGGGAAGGTTGTTGCGTTGACATTTTCTTTAGTAAAGATACGGGAACAGGCTGTGACACTGACCTTTTAAAAAAAAAAAAAAAAAAAAAGACATTGAGGGTAAGTTGTTACGGTGACACCCCTCAATAAGGACACCGGGGTAGATTGTTAAGATAACTCCACTCCCAATAAAGACATTGCGGTAGATTGTTAAGATAACACCACTCCCAATAAAGACAATGGAATAGATTGTTAAGATAACACCACTCCGAATAAAGACATTAGGGTAAATTGTTAAGATAATACATCGCCATAACGACATTAGGGTCGGTCATTTCAATGACTTTTTTAAAAAATAAAGATACTTTGGTAGGTTATCACAATGACACCTCTTTATAAAGGCACTGGAGTGATTGTTACGATAACGCCTCTCAATGAAGGCACTGTGATAGGTTGTTACAGTATTATCTGTCGATAAAGAAACAGAGGTAGGCTGCTGCGGTGGTACATCTCAATAAAGACCTTACGGTAAGCTCTGATAGTGACCCTTCTCAGTTCCACCCACCATCTGTGGCACCATCTCGTAAGGACTTTTATGAGAATCATGATAACGAAGACGATGATGGCGTTAACACAAACAGCGTTAGCTACTCTGAATCGTTGACAGAATTTGTCTTCAGTTCCTTTGGAAATGCGAAACCACCCCCCCCTCCCCCTCCACTCACCTCACTCTGCTTCCATCCCCCTACGCACTCCTTGTTATTCTAACGCCCCCCCCCCCCCCCCCCCCCCCCCCCCCCCCCTGCTCCTACCCCCCGCTTGCCCACCCCAGTTGCATGAAGTCAAATGCGTCATTTACTTGTGCTGATCCCAACAGGCTCAGTGTGTGTGTGTGTGTGTGTGTGTGTGTGTGTGTGTGTGTGTGTGTGTGTGTGTGTGTGTGTGTGTGTGTGTGTGTGTCTCAGGTGTGGGTGGAGGCAGCACTGCAGGTTATTTTCTCTCTCGGCCTCTCCACTGGCGCGCTGATCGCCATGTCGAGCTACAACCACTTCAACAACAACATCATCAGGTAGGCTTCCTTTTTACCCCCTCCTCGCTGCTGATGTTGCTGTCAGTGACATCCCCTTTTGAACAGAGAAGACCCTGATAGGTTTTGTTAATCATATTTGATTTGAACAACGACTGCCACTTTAAAATGAACAATAATGTTGACGAATTGGCGAGCGAACTGTCTTACCGCATCGAAGTTGGTAAAACAAACAAAACAATAAACAAAACAAAAAAAACCTGAGAGAGAGAGAGAGAGAGGAGAGAGAGAGAGAGAGAGAGAGAGAGAGAGAGAGAGAGAGAGAGAGAGACTGACTCTATGTTGCTCAGAGCACTGCCGACCGCAAATGGCCATATCAATGCTGTGTCACCTCGTTGAAAACAAACGACAATGCAATTTTGCGTGTCTGGATTTCTCCTTCCTGTGCTTCTATAGGCTGGCGTCTTCAATGATAGCCCACAGATCGTAACGAGGGGGTATATTTGTATGTCCGTTTCGACTCATACCTTTCAGAAGGTTATCTTAGCTTTCGTTGGCATTGTAGTGCTGGGTATGTCCGTACTGGCACAACCTACCAAACTGAATATTTTGTATGTTTTGAAGCGCATTTTTTGATGTTCAGCCTAAATATTCACACAGAAAGGGATGAAAGACACTACTCAGTGTGTACTAAGGTATACTTGGAAGGTCTTTGAGGAGGAACAAAACAAACTTATCCCCACTGATCCATCGGCTGGTGCCAGGGTAACAAGCCATGCCACGCTAGAACACAACCAAGGGAAGTTATCTGATTTAGGTATTCAAAGGAAGACCATTCTTCAAAACCCGAAAAGATGACTTCCCTTTAAAAGGCAGCCTCACTTTGTCATATAATTATTATAGTTATTAATGTTGCATTCGTTTGAGATTAAGCAATGACTGTTTCAACCTGCGTATTCGTTTGAAATTCACAAACAATAATAAGATCTATCAAGGAGAGATGTCATGACTGAAGGAGAATGAGTGGTAACTCTTCCGGCGTTAAGTAAAATCTGGTGTGTCACACAGGTTTTGAAATCAGTGTGTGTGTGATTGTGCGTGCGTGCGTGCGTGCGTGCGTGCGTGCGTGTGTGTGTGTGTGTGTGTGTGTGTGTGTGTGTGTGTGTGTGTGTGTGTGTGTGTGTGTGTGTGTGTGTGTGTGTGTGTGTGTGTGTGTGTGTGTGTGTGTGTGTGTGTGTGTGTGTGTGTGTGTGTGTGTGTGTGTGTGTGTGTGTGTGTGTGTGTGTGTGTGTGTGTGTGTGTGTGTGTGTGTGTGTGTGTGTGGTGAAATGGCGCATTTTGTCAGAGAGAGAGAGAGAGAGAGAGAGAGAGAGAGAGAGAGAGAGAACCCACTTACTAATTACGTGCCTGTTTTATTTTTCTTTCGTTTTCTCCTATTTTGTATATTATTCGATTTGAAAACAGCAACAACAACAATGAAAAAGGTCATTTCAAGAGATCTTTCAGTTTTCACCAACAATTGTAACGTTATGTAACAAAAACACGTATGTCCTACATCATTCTAAGAAGCGCGATGCGAACACGTACACCTTCCTCCCCACCTTCCCTCTGTACCCCTTCCCGTCTGCCTAAAGTGATATTCAGAATGGCTTGTGAAAAATACATCAAGCAGGCACACACACACACACACACACACACACACACACACACACACACGTCAGTTTATACAGTCGGAACTAGATCATGGCATTTGTGTCTCAGCTGTTTTTCATCCCTTCTTGGGCGTACATTGAAAAAGATTTTACAGAAAATACAATCAGTCAATTGCACTGGACATCTGGGCCTAGTAATTTTGGTTTTCACCTGAAATTTGAAACCTGCTTGTACGGGGTTATGTTTGCTAGCGTTGCAATCGTTGTTAAAAGCGGACCAATATCAGATCTGTTCTACGTTTGTCATGCGTTATGTGTAGGACAAACCACAACGCGGGATCTTCGGATAACCGTAGGGTTTTCTGTGCACAGAGACGCTCTGCTGGTACCCATCATTGACACTGTGATCAGTCTGTACGCTGGATTCCTGGTGTTCGCCATTCTTGGTTACATGGCTCACGTCAAAAACACCACGGTAGATGCCGTCACAGTGGCAGGTATGACGTCATTTCTATGCTTTTGTGATTTTTTGTTTGAGTTTCTTATTCAAAGTATATTCAATATGATGTTGCTGCTCTCTCCTACTTTCTTCCCATACCCCACATAACTCCACCAAAGAAATGGGTTCAGAAAAGAGTAAAAACGGGTCCCGTTGTGGAGGGAATAGAGCTCATTAATCTTTTAAAGGGGCCGTATCACACATCCTTAGAACCATTGACTTCATTAACATAATTAACATTCATATTTCACTGACATCAACTCTCTGATTGACTGTTTTACAAAAACTGATAGCCACTCTACTTTCTCAAGACGTCATGATATTGATGATGATGATGATGATGATGATGATGATCATCATCATCATCATCATCATCATCTGTCATTACTGTCATCATAACACCCCCCCCCCCCCCCCTCCTACCACCAATATAGTAGTCATTAACCACTCTATCATAAGCACCAC
>JADBJO010037097.1:0-5000 GCA_016801955.1 Conus betulinus | reverse complement strand
GCAAGACAATCAACACTCAGGACAGTGAAAATCAAGAACGCCCATCTTGCGCCAAAGTCAATGGGATTAGTGACTGCTCCTTCATTTTCATTGTCCTGAGTGTTGTTGATCTTGCCTTAAGAAGACCTAAGGGGTGAAACGCGTCGCGATTTGCCTTGCTATTTGCTTGTTCATGTTTGGTGCATGCAGCACTTAACATTTTAAAGATGTGGTCAGTTCATAGTTTATTTCACTGAATGCAACACGCGAAGCAGTTCCTGCACTTAATGAAGCAGAGAGACACTTGACATTGGACTTGCAAAATGTTGCCAATGACAAACTCCCAAAGAACTCAGAGGCAGTGTTCTACTTTCCATCAGGAACTGGCTCAAGTGGCGCTGACGATGTTTGAAATGCAGTATCAATCCAGGATTGATGACGGGTCTTCATAGCCACTGGCTGATTTTACTCAGCATTCATGAGTTCAGCTGGAAAACGTTTATTCTCTGGGTCAGCACAGCCAGCACTGCCAGGGACACGTCGTCCTCAGTCCGTGGCGCTGGCAACACTCTCTTCACCGCTGTTGGAAGCAGCAGTGCTTGTTGAAAACTTGGCAGTTTGTTTCATAATCACCTTCTTACTCCTTTCCTAACTTCCTAACTTGTCTTCTTCATCATCAGCAGATACTGTCGAGAAGCCACTATCCCCAGAGCGTTAGAAACTTTAAAGTGCCGTCTCTGCTGAGAAGATGAACATGGACGTGGCAAACAAAAAACTCCAGCATCAAGAAAATGAGAGAACGCCCCCAAACCAACAGATAGGGACTGCCAGGAACGAAGTAAGGCAAAAATAAAACCACAGACAGACATGACAATTCATGAGTTGTAGAAAGAAGAGGATGCTAGAAGGGGCACGGACTGCGTGATGAAACTAATTCCAAAACGTCTCAGCTGGGTTGAAGCATGTCATAAGGTCCTGTTCGTCTTCAAATCTACATATGACCCGCTGCTGTCGAGTTCAGAGCCGGCGGAATGGAGACCAGTTGATCCCGCGTGTCTGCATCGTCAGGGTATACAGACAGTGGAACAGGTCCCGGGTTACTGTACACTAGCGCTCACCCAGGGAAGACACACATGAAGACGCAACCAAGTGCTTAACCAGATTGTACATGCGGTAAGCATTACCAAAGGAAAAAGTACTGCCACCAGAAACTCCAGCGACAATCTACACAGAAAAGGGTCACGGGTCATAGTCTGAATCAGCAGTGTCATGTTGAGCGTGGAAGGTTAGCTTGCTGGATAGAATGAATGACTGAGAATGCACAGCAGACCTCCCACACTGATAAAATCATTCAGAGATCACCAGACAAAGTGGCATGGGGGTGCATTTAGAACTCCACTCAGACTCATCAGACTCATTAAAAACAGGCGATTCTGATTCATGTGCCGAACAAAAACACAATAGAGAACGTTCACATCTACCAGACTGAGAGGGACGCCAGTCTAACTAGCAGCTGGGCGGAATTCGGCTTCCATGCCATGCCAACCAAGTTGGAGCACGGGGCTCTGTAGGTTCATCAGCCTGTGCTACCATGGAACGGATCTTGATTTCTGGTTAGGAGAGGACCAGAAGCCTGAAGGCAATGGCAGAGGCAGCTAAAAAGTGTTCCAGCCGGATCTGGTCAAGGAGGAACAAAAGCGACTTCTTAAAGACGAAACACCCAGCTGAATAGGCGTGCAGTGGCTATGTAGACAAGACATCCGTCACAAGATGATTGTGCCTTGAGACGCCCAGCACTGAGTGTTTCTGACAACAGAAGGGCTCTAGGTGTTATGACCCGTGTGTGGCCCGGCCCACTTAGAGTGGCAGCCGTTCAGGGCCGAAACACCTGCAGGAAAAGATGGTTCAGCGAAAACCTACTGCTGTCATGCTTTCTATGGCTTCTCCTCAATGTCTCCTGTATCAGTGGACTGTAAGGTAGGAACAAACTTCACATTCTGCTGTTACAAACGCTGCATAGTTCTGACGGTATCATCGACGTGTTAATGTACGTGAACAACCTATGGGTATTCATCAAAAATGTATTTTAAAGTTGTGTATCTGATTATCGCTGCTGTAAGTTGGGGTCAAACAAAACTACTAAACATACAAGCTGGCCCGGAGAAATACGAGAGAAACTGTAGAGTGCTATACAAAACCAAAAAGATCAATAAAGGTCATGTGATAAGTAAATTTCTCCCAGCCTATCAAGGGATATAAACTGAATAAATTTTGAGTCGCTCAAATTAGAACGGAGGAGACTGGCTGTGTTTCAAAGCGCTTACTGATCAGATCTGAAAAAAAAAATGGCTCTAGTTTCAAACACCAAGGTGACCAAAGTAAACACTGATTCGTTTAGTGTTAGAATGAAAAGATACAACTGACAAACATTTCAAAGAATGTCGCCAGTTTCAAATGTTACTTTCATAAACCTTGACCAACATTGGACACTAGTAACAAGACACGGAATGAAGTAAAATTTGTAAGCATTAAAGAAAATAAGGAGTGTTACAAGGTGACACACATCTTCCTTTTCTGGAGAACTGACCAAGTCTTGATAGACGTATGTTTAGTGCAATGTAACATAAGAAAAGACAAATCACACCCCTCCTCACCCCCCTCACCCCCACACACACACACACACACACACACACACACACACACACACACACACACACAGCAAAACGCATACGTCCAATTTTAAAAAGCTGAAAAACGACGCAGGGTCAGTGAACACAGACTTATTATTTTTTTTTCATCTTAAACAGAACATCTATGATCATCAGTTGCATGCTTGAGCTTCTAAGTACGCGCTCTGACCTATACAGATGGACGAGGGTCACACATTACACATCATGCTGTTTCTGACTGCGCGACTGGTTGCATCCGTTTCTGGCTAACGCTAACAACTTTCCTGTCGAACCCATTGCGACTTAACCCCGTCTCCTCATACCGTTCACATGGAAGCAAAGGAAAGGCAGAAGAAGAAAAGCTGGTTTGAAACCGCCCACAGGAGTTTGAGAGAACCCTGCCACATGGGACTGGTCTGCTCCCTCTTCAGCATCCACTTCATCCTGTGACCACTCTCAGCCTGAAAGAGAATCCAGTGTGGAGTCAAACTCTCCGGTTCTGGCAGCAGCGGTGCAAGACTGCCCCCAACGGCGCATCACCTGCAAGTGACCAGCTCAATGGGCGCCGAGGGATGGAGCAAGTAAACAGCAGTGGTGAACATCGGTACAAGGTTGTCTCTGTCACCTGTTTTCAGTCTGCATTGCAATACCCCGCCTCCTGACTGATTCTGCTGCTTCAGATCATTTTTGAGCCTATCCAGCATTTATGGACAGGTGCACTAAGATTGACATTTTTAGAATCCAGAGGTAATCAACAAAGTCAATCTTCAAGAATTCCTTTCAACAATGCATATTACCTTTACATCAGTGTTAGTGGTACAATCTGTCAAACTCTTTCTCTATAAACTGTTTTCTGGAGAAAAAATTGTGTGTAGGTCCCCCCCCCCCCCCCCCCCCCCCCACCCCCCCCCCCCCCCCCCCCCCCCCCCCCCCCCCCCCCAGATTTCCCTTTTCTTTTTTCTCTTCAGTCTAGAATGTGTTGTGGAAGTCTTAACGCAGGCAGTCTACATGAAGCAATCATCAGCATCTTATTGCTTTACAGAGAGACAGCCTCTCGGAGGACAAATTTCCACAGTATGCAATGGATCGAACATGGCGCGAAATAAGTTCACTGTTGACGATAGTGACTACTGTAGCGATAATACGTAACATACGTAACATACAGTGACTACTGTAGCGATAATACGTAACATACAGTGACATTGTAGCGATAATACGTAACATACGTAACATACAGTGACTACTGTAGCGATAATACGTAGCATACGTAACATACAGTGACTACTGTAGCGATAATACGTAACATACGTAACATACAGTGACTACTGTAGCGATAATACGTAACATACGTAACATACAGTGACTACTGTAGCGATAATACGTAACATCGTACATACAGTGACTACTGTGGCGATAATACGTAAACATACGTAACATACAGTGACTATTGTAGCGATAATACGTAACATACGTAACATGTAAGACGTTTGACGTAAGACAGGAGTCACACTTTTACCAGAGCAAAAGATTCTGTGTGTGTGTGTGTGTGTGTGTGTGTGTGTGTGTGTGTGTGTGTGTGTGAGAGAGTGTGTGTGAGTGTGTGAGACAGAGAGAGAGAGAGAGAGAGAGAGAGAGAGAGAGAGAGAGAGAGAGAGAGAGAGAGAGAGACAGAGAGAGAGAGAGAGAGAGAGCTAAACACTCTGGTTGTAACTGATCTCTGGTTCAAATCTCTCCTCACTGCTGTGCGACTCTCTCACAACCTATGTTGTTACGTTCATACTGACTTCCATGATCAATTTGTGCGTTTTGTTACTGTCTGTTGTTTGTAACGTCTCATAGAAATACTTGTTTAAAATTCATGTGTAATGCGTGTGAAAAGATGTTATTTTGCACCCTGTTTTGCATGCTAATACTGATTTGGCGAATCTAGGCCATGCATAGATGAATCTACAGTTTTGGAACAGCCGTCCCTCATTACTAAAAACATATGAGAAATATGACCGTTCCCGGCATTATGGCTGCTGAGTGCGTTTTTTTTTTCTGACAAAACAAAAACCGATAATAAACAAAAAAGTTCACTTATCTTTACGAAAAGATAGGCAGCGAATCTCTCTCTGGGGAAAAAACCAATATCGTCAGACCTGAACTGACGCCATATTCAAACCACGAGAAAAGGGGGAAAACCCTGGTGTGTGCACAATATGCAAGTGCGCCCTCTCCATTGTCATGCTGCCTGCGATAATGGGATTATGCGAACATGCACACTTGTACTCCTGAACAGCGTCATGTTTGCACAAATATAGCGTGCTCTGGGAAACTCTTGAAAGGTCAGTTTGTCTGTGATCTGACAGT
>JADBJO010037096.1:2500-10117 GCA_016801955.1 Conus betulinus | reverse complement strand
AATTACTCTGCTGAAAAAGAAAGGTGAAAGGTCGGCCAGACTCCGGAATGCAAAACCGTATTGCCCTTTCACACGATGGGATTTTTTCACGGATTTGTCGTATCGCATGATTGTGACTACTGTGTGCGGGCATATATTTTTCTTTTGGCAGTCAGGTATGTGGTGCACATTGAACGTGAAACTGGACTTGTGCAGAGTGTGTATGACTGGTGGGGAGGAAAACGTCAGCAAATGTCAGTGGTGTTGCTCGTGTGTGTTCCATCTGGCTGTGGCAAATCAAAGGCCAGTGACTATGTGGGTTGTATGTGAACAGTCTGTTAGTCAACTGAGATATGTCAACCCTTCTTCAGGACTTTTCTTATGTTTTTCTGGCGACATTGAAGAAAATCCCGGTCCCTTAGTAGAAGAAATGCTAACAGGCATGAAGATGTCCATAGATCACCGCTTCGACAGTGCAGCGACTGACATGCAGTCTCTTATCTCTCGTCTCTTCAATGTCCGCCCAATTTTCAAGATATTGCTGAACAGCTTAACAATCGAGAAGAAGAAATTTGTAGTTTGAAAGAAAATGTTGAAGTGTTAGAATATAGACTATTACAAACGGAACAAACAATACGAACGACTCAACACATTGATGAGAAAGGACAATATTGTATTTTATGGAATACAAGAGGAAACAGACATGGATGTGACAGGGGAGGACTGTGAATAGACTCGTCCAATTACTAAATCAGCATGACTCGTCAAAAACTTGGTCTGGAGACGATTTTCCTTCGTATACAGACTGGGTCAGAAAAAAGCAAAACCAAACCCGACCACACCCTGTCTTGGCAAAGTTTTTAAAGTACAAAGATAAACGAAATTTGATCATGTTTCTGTGTGTTCTGACTCAAGAGTCTAATAAAAATTTACCTTAGGGGACATTTTCGGCCAGCTAACAAAACAACACGGATCAAACTAAATGATGTTGGTGTTCGCCTCAATGACGACTTGACAGAAGAGCAGCGTCGCAAATTAAAAGACCTGAAGGCGGAAGGGAAAGGTATACGGGTTTTACCGTGGCTCCAAACTAATCACATTCAGAAGTCGAAGACAGGATGACAGTGGCTCTGTCAACAACGGTCGTTCACAAGGACAGCTCGACAAGGACAATGGCATACAAACATCACAGCTTCCATGACTCTGCATCGTTCCCCTTTCCTTCCTCTCCACAACAACGGGTACAAACGGACATCCAGCTCGGACAAAAACCAGTGTCATACACACAGGATGAGGGGACCATATGCAATGCAGAGAGCTGTCATACACCCTTTACCTGCAGCGAGCTGTTACACACCCCTTTACCTCTGCAGAGAGCTGTTACACACCCTTTACCTCTGCAGAGAGCTGTTACACACCCTTTACCTCTGCAGAGAGCTGTCATACACCTTTTACCTCTGCAGAGAGCTGTCACACACCCTTTACCTCTGCAGAGAGCTGTACACACACCCTTTACCTCTGCAGAGAGCTGTCACACACCCTTTACCTCTGCAGAGAGCTATTACACACCCTTTACCTCTGCAGAGAGCTGTCACACACCCTTTACCTCTGCAGAGAGCTGTCACACACCCTTTACCTCTGCAGAGAGCTGTTACACCACCCTTTACCTCTGCAGAGAGCTGTCACACACCCCCTTTACCTCTGCAACGAGCTGTTACACACACCCTTTACCTATGCAGAGAGCTGTTACACACCCTTTACCTCTGCAGAGAGCTGTCACACACCCTTTACCTCTGCAGCGAGCTGTTACACACCCTTTACCTCTGCAGAGAGTTGTCACACACCCTTTACCTCTGCAGCGAGCTGTTTACACACCCCCTTTTACCTCTGCAGAGAGCTGTTACACACCCTTTACCTCTGCATAGAGCTGTTAAACACCCTTTATCTCTGTAAGAGAGCGATGAGGCCAGGGCACAGGAGGGGGTACGGATGGCAATCCAACGCTTGATGTTGGTAGCTAGGGATCACCATGGGACTTCGGTCGTGGAAAGGGAGCTACGCCTCCAAACCAAGGCACCAGCAGACACTTCCCACCCGTCCCAGGGCATTAAGGGATCGACGTTCTCCTCGTCGACCCCAGCGTCAAACCCAGGATCGCATTGACACCATACAGAAACGATCACAGACGAAATGACGCCAGATGACTAAAGTTTCCTGTGATCAGTTACAGCGAGACCCTGACACACAGCGCGATACACGTGACAATGTGACACACACTCCAATCACAGATACCAATTTAAATAGCAAAAATTAGGATTCAGCTTTTTGTAGTAGGGCCAGAATTAGTACAGCAGTAACTAAAGGGTAGTCCAGGTCAAAGGAGTCCCGTTTGTTGGGGTATAAAATCAAACAATAGATGTGTGCGCATTCTTGACTGGAATATTGAGGGCTTGCTTTCTAAGCTATCTGATCCTGATTTTATGCACTTTGTTCACAACTTTGACATTGTCTGTTTTGCTGAAGTCTTCCTTGAAATAAGGAAAGCATTAGATTGTTTTCCCACCTACATTCAGTTCATTAGTCCTGCAGTTAAACTCTCAGTGCACAGTCGAAACAGTGGGAGTGTGATGGTGGTGAAAACGTTCATTGCAGTCGTTCACTGAGCTACTGGACACATCACAAGGTAACATTGTACTTATTAAGTTTCATAAAAGTATGTTGAACAGTACAAACGATATAATATTGTGTGGTGCATATGTGTGTCCCACAGATAGCCCTTACTATAAACAACCACACATTTATGTCAATTCTGGCAGCTGTCTGATTGAACAATGTATTTTGAATTATACTCAGATAATGAATGATTCGTGTGACTTTTTGATATGCGGAGACTTTAATGCCAGGACAGGAACACTAAATGTTGCAACATATGAGACAGAGGGAGATATATATCATCTGGTCCAGTCAGACTTGTGTGAAATAAGGTCGTCTCAAGATGATACAGAGAATGCTTATGGTCGCCTTCTCCTTGAATTCTGTAGTGCGTGTGATTTAACAAAACCGAACGGATCATGTGCTGGAGACGAAAATTGAAGTTTTACTTATGTATGTGCTACTGGTAGTAGTGTAATTGACTATTTCATTTGCTGAAAGCTGCTGAAAGGTGAGAATATGGAGCTAAAAGTGGGTGAAATGTTTACCTCACAGCACATGCCTGTAGAGCTGACAATGGATTACAAAAGAAATGGTCACAAATGAGAGTACGACGACGTGTACAGAAAAAAATCGTATGGGATTTAGATAACTTTATTCATTTTCAAGCAGCTGTGCAAAGTCCTTTTTATTCAGCAACACGTCATTTACCAGTATCTGTGAACGATGCTGTGACCTGCTTAAATAATGGGTTGATTAAAGCGGCGGAATGCATGAGGCGCAAAATTTTCACGGGCATAAAAGTCAAGCCCTTGGTATGACAGAGAATGCAGAGCAGCAAAAAAAAAAAAAAAAAAAAAAAAAAAAAAAGAAAAGTGGTGGAGAAATTTTAATCGCTGTAAAGTTAACTCGACTAAAACGCAATATAGATTGGCTTGGGCAATAGCAGACGACATTACAAGCATTTGCTTAAAGATAAACATAAAACATATAAAAGAAACAAACTCAATGCGCTCAACACGAAAATAAATGATTCAGGTAAGTTCTGGAGTGAAATCAGGTCTCTAAACCGAAAGATAAAATGCACACCAAGCATCAGCACAAATGAATGGTTTAGTAATTTCCGATCTGTATTTAATTCTGTTAATCCTGTTATGGACAACTTTCAAGATAATGATGAAAGTCAAAGGTATATTGATGAGCTCGATAGGTCAAATTTGCACGGAAAAAATACATAGAAGCATTCGCTCTGAAATTGTGCAAAGCTCCTGGACCTGATGGTATTTTAGCAGAAATCTTGAAAAGCTCTATCGATTGCAACATGCCTTTCCTGTTGTGTTTGTTAAAATCATATATTTGACGCACATGATTATCCAAGCGTGTGGAACTGTGCCATTATTGTACCTCTGCGTAAGACCGGATATATTGATAATCCTGACAATTATCGAGGAGTGTCTCTAATGAGTATACTTGGAAAAAGTGTCTGCGAGGGTATTAAGTAACCGCCTCACACAGTGGGCAGAAGATAACGAAAAGATTGCCGAGGGACAAAGTGGTTTTAGATCAGGTTATTCTACTTCTGACAATATATTTGTCATGTATTCTATAGTGCAAAAGTATTTGGTGAAAAAGTCAGGAAAAGTATATGTTTGTTTCGTTGATTTAAAAAAAAAAAGCATTTCATACAGTTAATCGCAACATTTTGTGGAATGTACTTAGAAAAATTGGTGTTGGAAGTAAATGCTAAGGATGCTGCGATGTGTGTATCAAAGTGTAAGATCGTGTGTAAAATGTCCTGATGTTCTTACTGAATTCTTTGAGTGCCCAGTGGGTGTAAGGCAAGGCTGTGTATTGTCACCCACGTTGTTTTCCTTTTTGACAATGAACTAGCGTCAGAAGTTGCTTCAAAGGGTGACTTTGAAATACATCTAGCACACGACTTTGTACAGGTCTTGATATTGTTGTTTGCGGATGATGTTATTTTAGCTTCATACTGTCCCAAGGGCTTACAAAAGCAAATCGATATCCTCAAACAATTTGCAGACAATTATGATATAAAAGTGAATCTGGAAAAGACGAAAATAATTGTATTCAGAAAAGGGGGATTTCTGGGAGACAAAAAAAAGGAAATATGGTGATGAACATATAACGGTAGTCAACAGTTATAAATATTTAGGGCTACATTTTACAACCAAGCTTTCACTAACATATGTGGTGGAAGAGCTAGCCGCTAAAGCAAAAATTAAAACAACTCAGCTCCTTAGATGCCTTTGAAAATTAGGAGATATTTCAAGAAATGTGTTCTTTAAGATGTATGACGCTCAGATTGCTCCCATTTTACTGTACGGGTCTGAGGTCTGGGGCTACCAACAGCTCGATGTACTTGAGAAGACACATATGTTTGCCTGTAAACGTTATTTGAACGTAAGTAAGCAAACGCCAAATAAAATGGTGCTGGGAGACCTCAGCCAATATCCAATGTATGTTTTAGTGGCTGAAAGGTGTATTTGATACTGACTAAGAGTTTGTAATCTGGCTGAAGAAAGACTATCCAGGAAGGATTATAATATGCTAAGCCACCTTCAAGAATTTGGCAAAAAAAAAAAAAAAGCATGGACGTTTTACGTGAGATAGTTGTTATTTGTAAATGGATTTGGAGATGTTTGGTTGCAACAGAGTGTTGGCGATATGAACAATTTCATTAATATACTACTGGCAAAAAGTTAAGGGTCATTGCCAACGCTGTCTCCCAGACCAAAACACTACAGCCAATGTTAAGAAGAATGGACGCAAAATCTTCCAAATTTATTCAAGAACAAATTCATTGGACCATTGCACGAAATCAACAAATCAAACGTGGACAGCAGGCTGTTATGTCCAATCACCCTTCCTCAGGATCGTCACATAAGCCACAACTGAAAACTGCACCATTCAGTACCGAGTGTAGCCACCGTTTGCCGCCAGGCAAGCGGCACAACGTCGACGCATGGAGTCCACCAGGGTCTGAAGAGTGTCCCGCGGTATGGCCTGCCACTCCTGCTGCAGAAGAAAGAGAGTGAGAGCTGGGCCACGTCAACAGGCGGGGGGTGGTTGTGGGCTACCCGCCGTCCACGGACATCCCAGAGGTGCTCAACTGGAGCCAGATCAGGTGAGCGAGATGGCCACTGCATCCGGATGATCCCCTCTTGCTGCAGATGATCGTCCACGACAAGAGCTCGGTGTGGACGGGCGTTGTCATCTTGGAAAACAGCAGCGTTACCCATGGCCTGAAGGGCAGGCAATCTCGTCACGGTACCGCACCCCTTTCAGCATGCCTTGAATGAGGTACAGGGGAGTTCTGTCTTGACGACTGAAAGCCACCCCAGACCATCACAGAACCCCCTCCGTAACGATCCACCTCACGAACTGTGGCGTCAGCAAAACGTTCTCCTGGCCTTCACCATACTCGGGTCCTGCCGTCATTGAAAGCCAAGGTGAAGTGGGACTCATCTGTGAACAGCACTCGTGACCATTGCTGCCTCGTCCAGCGTCCAGTCTGCCCGTGCTCTGCGGTGAGCTGGAGTAAGTGGTACTCGAAACTGCTGGTCTCCGGGATGACAGCCCGAACTCGTGCAAACGGTTACAAACTGTCCTTCTACTGACATTGACATTTGCAGCCTGCAGGAGCTCATGCCTTAAGGTGGATGAGGTGACAGTCCGATTGCATAGGGCAGACAGCAGGAGGAATTGGTCAGCATGTCTGTCGTACACCGAGGACGGCCTGATCGTGGCCGATCCTGCACGCTGCCAGTGGCCTGAAACCTCTCTACAAGACGTTGGATGGTGGAATGGGACACGTTCAGACGCCTAGCCACCTCGTGGCTAGAAATCCCTTCGTCAATCAACGCTAAGGCACGTCCACGATCGGCAGGGTCCAGTCTTTGCCTTTGTGCCATGCTTTTTGGGCTGGCGTAGACGACCGTTCTGTTTACAGATTTGTGGCCAACGGCGTCTGATCTGTGTTCATGAACGAGGTGCCATGCACGTGCATCATGATTGACCACGAGCATTTCGCCCTTTTTTTTCAAACTCATATGCTCCCACAGGCACCCGTTTTACCGGTTTTACGTGGTTTCCGTACGTGCAGCTGCGCTCCACCTTGTACCGCAGTGGTTTAGGTGTTGTGATCTGTTAAGGAACATCTGTTCAAGATGTCTAACCAAGTTTGGGTCATTGTAACTTCGTTTCAAGCCTATTATTTACACACTCAGACACTAACGTCAAAATGACAGGTGGCCCTTAACTTTTTGCCAGTAGTAAACTTGGCATGATAAACTGGAATCAGCAGAACGTTTTGAACTGTATTCTAGCTTTAAGCAGTTCCTACGAACAGAACATTATTTGGATTACAAGATATCACGGTGTCAGAAAGAAGCATTTGTTAAGTTTAGATTTGGCATTTCTCAAATAATGATGCATAAACTGAGATACGGAAGGGGTGTGTTTACCAAGAGATTTATTATGTCCGGTGTGCAAAGGAGCTATTGAAGACGAGTCATGTATTGTTTGAATGGAGGGTGTATGAAATATTTAGAGAAAATGTGAATGCTATCAATAACGCTGAAGGAAGTGTGTCGTATGTAATGTCATGTGCCGATGAAATGTCTGTAAGACAAGTCCCACGTTTTCTGTACTACGTTTTCCAAAGAAGATCACAGCTGATACAAGAGGAAGAACTGAAGAGAGTGTGTATCCATGCTGTGGAATGATGATTTTGAATGGATATAATTAAGCTCTAGCAAATATTCTATCCTATGGGATGACAAAGTTAATGGTTGGATGCTCGTAAACTTTGATTAATAATGATTGAGGATCCCAGGTATTAACGAGAACTGAATACTGATTGGGGATCAAGGACGTAAATAGTTAGTGACCTTTTATGGATGATAGATTTCTGACAAATGACCAAAGATGGAGGATGACTGATGATGACTATTGATCAATTAT
>JADBJO010037095.1:5000-10117 GCA_016801955.1 Conus betulinus | reverse complement strand
CTTGAGCAACGAGACACAAACCATCCCGCTCAGGAAAATGGGTGGCCCTGAAAAGGGCCTAGTTAGTTTGGGGGTCGATTTGGGAGACAAGCAGACGCGCGCAGGTACTTGGTCACCGCCTTGGTGCCCTCACTGACGGCGTGCTTGGCCAGCTCACCTGGCAGCAGCAAGCGCACAGCCGTTTGAATCTCGCGGCTGGTGATGGTAGAGCGCTTGTTGTAGTGGGCCAGTCTGGAAGCTTCGGCAGCGATTCTCTCAAAGATGTCGTTGACGAAGCTGTTCATGATAGACATGGCTTTGCTGCTGATACCAGTGTCTGGGTGCACCTGCTTCAGCACCTTGTAGATGTAGATGGCATAGCTTTCCTTCCTTTTCCTCTTGCGCTTCTTGTCCCCGGTGCGAACGGCCTTGGCCTTGCCGGCCTTCTTGGCGCCTTTCGAGCTCACTTTCGGTGGCATGCTTTGACTACAGTCGTTTGCTCTGTCGAGAAATGCCGCCGCCGACCCCGGGCTGGGAATTTATAGTGGCTGAGTTCGCTCGGCGGCTGCGCGCCTCACGGCGTGAACGCCGTTGGTTTTCCTGTCGCACAAGGCAGGGCCGTCAGCGAGGCTCTATTCACATGCGCGTCCGTAACCGGCCCACACTCGCTTGCTGAAAGCGCCCCAACACACTTTGCTACGTAGAGCACGTTCTGTACCCGTCGTCATCGTCATCATGTCTGGTCGCGGCAAAGGAGGAAAAGTCAAGGGAAAGAGCAAGTCCCGTTCTTCCCGAGCCGGACTTCAGTTCCCGTGGGTCGTATCCATCGTCTCCTGCGCAAGGGCAACTATGCCGAGCGTGTAGGTGCCGGAGCTCCCGTCTACCTGGCCGCTGTGCTCGAGTATCTGGCCGCCGAAGTGCTGGAGCTGGCAGGAAACGCTGCACGCGACAACAAAAAGACCAGGATCATCCCCGTCACCTGCAGTTGGGCCATCCGTAACGACGAGGAGCTGAACAAACTCCTGTCAGGCGTCACCATCGCACAGGGTGGTGTGCTGCCCAAACATCCAGGCGGTGCTCCTGCCCAAGAAGTCGCAGACCAAGGCCCCAGGTGGCAAGGCTTAAAGCAGCCTGTCTTCCTTGCTCCACACCGGCTTCCATTTTCAATTTCAGGTCCTTTTCAGGACCACCTCCCTTTTCCTCAGTGGGCTGGAACAGTTCTGTTGCTCAAGAGTTTCGCACTTGACAGGCTGCGTCATCCTACACAAACAAAAAACGCACACCACACACACACACTGACTGACTGGAACCATTTACTGTCAGATTAACATTGTTGTACCGACATTTAAAAAAAAACAAAAAAAAAACGTAATAAATTAAAGAGAAACGACAACGATACAAATACCATCTCGATGACATAAAAATCTTAAAGGAAAATGAACAGGGAGACGTTTTACATTTATAAGTAAAATGAGAACACACACACACACACACACACACACACACACACACACACACACACACATCGATACCAAGTTCTTTCCTCTTGACCAAACTAAAACACAAGAACAATTCAACAACACACAAAAACAAAAATCTTCAACGTTTGGCTCATCTTCAGGACTTGTGACATAAAACAAAAGACAAATAAAACATATATGCGATACGTATGAAAACATATACGTAATCGGACGAATATGAACACACAGACACACATACATACACACAAACACGCGACAGACCACGCGCAGACAAGTGTGTGTGCGCGCGCGCGCGCGCGCACACACACACACACACACACACACACACACACACACACACACACACACACACACACACACACACACACACACACACACACACACACACACACACCGATACCAAGTTCCTTCTTCTTGACCAAACTAAAACACAAGAACACCACTACAACAGGCTGTCGCCAGTCACAACAAAAACAATTCAACAACAAACAAAACAAATATCTTCAACGTTTCGCTCATCTTCAGGACTTGTGACATAATACGAAAGACAAATAGATACGTATAGGCGATGACGTATGAAAACATATACGTAATCGGACGAATATGAACACACAGACACACACACATACACACAAGACGGGAGAGACCGCGCGCGCACACACACACACACACACACACACACACACACACACACACACACACACACACACACACACACACACACACACACACACACACACACACACACACACACACAAGCAAGCGCGCGCACCTTTAAAGACGTATTTATCCGTTTAGGTATATGTTTTGATATGCTATTGCTTATATGTTTCATTGAAGATTTTTGTTGTGTTTCTTCTTTGTTTGTTTGTTTGTTTTCGTTTTCCTACTCAATCGTACCAAAGCACGACAGAGAAAGATAAATGATTGGCCGTAGATCAGTACACCAGAACTAAAGATTTCCTTTAGATCAAAGTGAAACAACAACAACAACAACCAGCACAACGGGCTGGGCGCCAGTCAAGAAATCTTGATCGAACAGTTCCATGCAAACATGTCCTCTCTCACATATCGACGTTGATTATCTGTGCGTGTTTGGGATAGGGTGAGGGGGTGGATGGGTGGGTGGATGGCAGAGGAGGGGGGGGGGAGGAGAAACGAAGGGGGGGGGGGGGAGGGTAACAGACACCAGTTTTGTTAACAGAGGATCAGAACAACACAGAACGTCAAGTGATCAGTGTATGCATTATGTTAGAGGAGAGAAGGTTCAGGGAGGGCCGAGATAGAGGGGGTGGTGGGGTGGGGGTTAGCAAACAACATTAACACAAAAATAACATGTCAAACTGTGTGCAAATGAACGCTGATTCTCATACTAAATACGTGACATGAATGACATGACATGACATGTCCTGTGACAATGCTACTTATAGATCTGTTGTACAGTGTCACACGATACGACTGCTCCACTTTCTTAATTGCTTTGCTTTTTTTTTTTTTTTTTTTTTTTCTTGACAGATGGAGTGGTGGGGTGGGGGTTAGGGTGGATGATATTATACCTACCCTACATACTAACAACATGATCTAAGAGAGAGAGAGAGAGAGAGAGAGAGAGAGAGAGAGAGAGAGAGAGAGAGAGAGAGAGAGAGAGAGAGAGAAAAGGGGGAGACGATACGGATTTTTGTGTTTCCTCGCATGCGTGCGTTATCTCGCAGTTGTTGCCCCACCAATGTATGTGTGTGTGTGTGTGTGTGTGTGTGTGTGTGTGTGTGTGTGTGTGTGTGTGTGTGTGTGTACGCGCGCGCCCGGGTTCGCGCGCGCGCGGGCGCGCGGGCACGCGAGCGCCCGCTTGTGCGTATGCGTGTATGCTTCCAGATCAGTTTGTTGTTGTTGTTGTTGTTGTTGTTGTTGCTGTTGCTTTAAATCAGTTTACCCTGTTCCGTGTCGACACCTTTTCATCCCGTGTCTGTCCTGTGTTGATAATTTTCATCCTCTGAGGTTGTCCCATGTCGAAGACAACTGTGTAGCCTGGTGTCGTTCTCGTGTGTATCAAAACTTTTCAGCCCATGTGTTTAGTGTTTTGTGGCAGTGCCAACAAGTCGGTTAACACTGCTGTGTCTGTTTACCACTGTTCACACAAGCCCACCAATGTGTGTGTGTGTGTGTGTGTGTGTGTGTGTGTGTGTGTGTGTGTGTGTGTGTGTGTGTGTGTGTGTGTGTGTGTGTGTGTGTGTGTGTGTGTGTGTGTGTGTGTGATATTCTTGAACGACGTCGTTTGATTCACACAGCAGCACACACTACATCATCCGTTTGATGGAACACATCCTTCCGAAATACTTTTTGTCTATAGCTTGCTCCAGACTTGTGTCGATGTCCGACAGGTGGATTTCTGGGCCACTGCTGTTGCACTCCGACGGATCGGGGTGCGAGCACCGAAGTGTATCCTGAATGGGCGTGGATGTGTATGTGCGTGCGCGTATGTGTGCGTGTATGCGTGTGTTTATGAGAGTGAATGCATGTGTGTACGAGTGCTCGAGTATGAGTTTGTGTGTGTGTGTGTGTGTGTGTGTGTGTGTGTGTGTGTGTGTGTGTGTGTGTGTGTGTGTGTGTGTGTGTGTGTGTGTGTGTGTGTGCGTGCGTGCGTGCTAACGCACGCGCACACGTTCGTGTGCGTGTGTGCACACCAAACATCTGTTAACATCACGAAACTGTGAAGAGCTCCCACTTCAGTTTGTTGTTGTTGCTGTGTGTTGTTTTAAATCAGTTTACCCTGTCCCGTGTCGACACCTTTTCATCCCGTGTCTGTCCTGTGTTGATACTGTTCAACCTGAGTCTGTCCCATGTTGAAGACTAATGTGTAGCCTGGTGTCAGTCTCGTGTGTACCCAGACCGTTCAGCCAATGTGTTCAGTGTCTACTGTCAGTGCCAAACAAGTTGGTTTACCCTGCTGTGTCTGTGTACCACTTTTCACAAGCCCACCAATGTGTGTGTGTGTGTGTGTGTGTGTGTGTGTGTGTGTGTGTGTGTGTGTGTGTGTGTGTGTGTGTGTGTGTGTGTGTGTGCCCGCGCGCGCGTGCGTGCGGGTGTGCGTACGTACGTACGTATGTATGTACGTGCGCGCGTACGCGCGCGTGCGCTCGCGCAGATGTGTATACCACAATGTCAACATCAGGAAACTATGAACAGCTCCCAGATCAGTTTGTTGTTTTTGTTGTAGTTGTTGTTGATGTTGTTTGAAATCAGTTTACCCTGTCCCGTGTCGATACGTTTTCATCCCGTGTCTGGCCAGTGTTGATACTGTTTAGCCTGAGTCTGTGTAGCCTGGTGTCGGGTCTCGTGTGTACCAACACCTTTCAGCCATGTGTTCAGTGTCTTGTGTCAGTTATTTCCCTTTTCTTCCGATCGCGCTCGTTTCGACCGCTCTTTCGCCGGCTCTCTCTGTCTGTCTCTCCGTCTCTTGGGATTGTGCAGAGTTGTAGGTTTTTATTTGTTTAAAAAAAAAAAAAATAAAAAGATAGCCCACCCCAACCGCCGGTCGATCTGCTGTGCTCTGTTCTGAAGCTAGCCTGTCTGCTTATGTACATCTGCCGTCCAGCCTGCCGCTGGATCAAGGCTCGCATCGAGTTATTGTTCTGTTTCCGCGTCATGCATACCATCACC
>JADBJO010037094.1:0-10117 GCA_016801955.1 Conus betulinus | reverse complement strand
TGACAAAACATTACGAGGTTCAAGCGGGGACAGTGTTCTCTTCCCCCCACCCCACCCTCCCGGGGTCCTGGTTTCCCTTTCTCTCTCTCTCTCTACTTCTGCCCTCTATCTCTCTCTCTCTCTCGCTCTCTCTATCTCTCTGCTCACCCCTACTTACTATCTTGGCTAGGTTATGTTGTCACCCTTCGGGCAAGCGAATGGATCTCTTCCGAAAAAAAAAAAAAATTTAAAGAAAAAAAGAAAGTAAAAAAGAAAAAAACCGGGGGAAAACGTAAGTGCAGATGGGTTGCCTTTTCTTTGTTTAGGGGGTCAAGTAAATTTATAGACCTTAGAGAGTTCATATTTTGATTGAATCGCCCGCCAGGACAACAACGATCGGTATGATTGACTAGCTGGCATGCATTACAGGCGCCCCAGTTTCATAAGGTGGTGTTCTCTCTCTCTCTTCCTCTCCTCTCTCTCTCTCTGTCCTTCTCTCTCTCATTGCCGTTTCGACCTGTTGGGTCTTCTTCACAAGGCAGGAAACTGACATTACCATACAAAGAAAACTAAAGACGGACAGATGGTCACTATAGCTCTTCGAGCTGGGTTGCAAAATCAGGTCTAAACCAAGTTTTGAGCGCGAGCGCGCGTGTGTGTATGTGTGTGTGTGTGTGTGTGTGTGGGTGTGTGTGTGGTGTGGGTGTCAATGGTGTTTCGTCTTGCCCTGAAGAAGGACCAATAGGTCGAAAAAGGGGTTTCTTGTTTTGTCATTTGTCTTTTGTTGTTGTTGTTGTTGTTGTTGTGTGTTGTGTGTTGTTATGTATTTTCGTTGGGTCGGCCCCACTTAAATCTCTCTTTTGCTTTTGCTTCAGTTTCCGCTTGCAGTCGTTCGGTGCGCTTGTCGTTGCTGTTATTCACACACACACACATATATACAGATATATATGCACACACACACACACACACACACACACACACACACACACACACTACACACACATGGTGTGTGTATATTACATATATATATATATATATATATATATATCTACAGATACCGGTGTGTGCTCACACAAAACCACACAAATTACACCACAAACACATACATGCAGGCACGCGCGCGCGCGCATACAACACACACACACACACACACACACACCACACACACACACACACACACACACACACGTGCACACACACACATGCGCGCACACACCTACACAGATGCGCACACACGCATGCGCACACACACACGCACACACATACACACACATGCGCACACGCACAGACATGGGCCCATACTCGCACATCCGTACACACACATGTGTACATTCACTGCGCGCGCACACACACACACACACACAAACACAAAATGTCAGGTAGTCACTCAAGGTCGACCAGTGCGTTGGGGCTAATGCGTAGTCAGACATCCGCTGAGTCGTAGCCACGAGACCCTCTTTCTTCAATTCTGTCATCTAAAGTTGTTAATTCACTGTGTATCCATCAGCTTCAAATCATGCGTAGTATGGTTTCCAAAGTTAGCGGACGTGGTGTAGCGTGTATGGACTAGTCCGCACGCAGTGACGCCTCCTTGCTGAAACTGAAACTGAAAACTGTTATTCATATTCTGCTGAATTACCGTGAATTCTGAACACCAGGGTTTTCTTTGTGTTGTGTTGTTGTTTTTTTCAACGTGAACCCATTGTATGTGCAGAGGTATGCGCGCTTTCTGGGCTGTGTGGCAAAGCGCGCATATTGACATGACCGGATGACGCGCATGATTTGTTGAGTGGCGCGCGCTTACCACGTATTGCGTGCCCCCCCCCCCCCCCCCCCCCCCCCCCCCCCACAACCCACACACAACACACACACATCCACACACACATCCACACATCCACACACACACACACACACACACACACACACACACACACATGTGCTGGAGACGATCGATGAGGAGACACAGGGCAGTCCTGATTGGATTACTGCAGACAGCTTATACACATAGCATGTTTTGTCTGGCAGCAATCCCCTCTTGTTGTGATCTGTCAGTCCAGTCTGTCTGCCTGTCTATCTGTCTCTGCCAGATCTCTCTCTCTCTCTATATCTCTCTCTATACTCTCATATCTCTCCGCTATCTCACTCTCTCAGCTTCTCACTGTCTGAATGTCTGTCTCTTTCTCTTTCTCTCTGGGTGTCGTCCGCATCGCTCGCTCGCTCACACGCTTTCTTTTCTCTCACTTTATCACCTCTCTCTCTCACCTCTCTCTCTCTCTCTCTCTCTCTCTATCTCTCTATCTCTTCTCTCACTCTATCTCTCTTCCTCCGCTCTCCTCCTCCCGCCTCCTCTCTCTCTCTCTCTCTCTCTCTCCTCTCTCTGCGCCTGACCTTCCATCTCCCTATATTGTCCTACTCTCTCTCTCTCTCTCTCTCTCTCTCTCTCTCTCTCTCTCTCTTACACATTTGATAAAATTGTATACTTTTTTCCTTTGAAAATGTCGAGTAAAGAAGCTTTCAGCTTATGTGGGGTGGAGGGTGGGGATGGGGGCTGGGGAGTGGGGGGGGGGGGGGGGGGGGGGTCTGGAGACACACACACACAGGGGAGAGGGGAGGGGAGGGGATGGTGGGGTCGTTTGCCGAACAAGCTCCATGCTCCGTTGGATTAATTACCCACACATGGTCTGCTACGTCACGAACAGCCTCGCTTGGTCTCCGCGTTTGAATGAAGAACTGCCCTTAACGATATGAAAAGGAGGGGGAGGAGAGGAGGAGAAAGAAAGAAGCATTGTTCCTGAGTCGCTATGCTATGGACCACGTCACCAGGATAGAGGAGAGAGTTGGGGGAAGAGGGGTGAGGGGAGGGGGTGTAGGGGGGGTCGGTATGGTGTACGAAAAACTGCCGAGCGTCAATGTCCTTTTTTTAGGCGATGGAGGGGATTATTGGAAATCCTTACCATCATGGCTGGTGACTATGAAGAAGAAAGTGTTGTTGTTGTTGTTGTTTTTGTTGGGCGGGAGGAGGGGGGGGGGCGGATTTTTTTGTTGTGTTTGTTTTGTTTTATTTGTTCCCCCCCCCACCCCCCCCCCCCCCCCCCACCCCACATCCACGGTTTTCCGTACCCGCTCAGAAGTAGGCGACAAACTCTGACGCCGTTCTTACGGGGGTTGCCGTCCCACAGTCATTCTCCACCGAGTCGCCCAGTGTCTGGGCAGCCTTGGGCCGCCCGCGCCGGAGGAGACGCCGGAGAGTGAGTTTCGCTTTTGCTCTTTCACCCCACGCGGACGTCACTGGTTTTTTGTTTTTTTTTTTAGTTCAGGACAGGAGGGGGAAAAAATAATGGCTAAACGTGATCAGAAGGGAAAGAAAAATACAAGCAAGCCTGACAGACGATGTTTGTCTTGTGTGTGCCGACGAGGAAGCGAATGGTACTGGGGGGAAGAAGCAGAGAGCTCACGGGTTTAGATCAGTTCCATCTATGACGTTCATCTAGGCTGTGTGTGGGTGTGGGGTGTGGGTGTGTGTGTGTGTGTGTGAGACCGACAAATGTGTGTGTGAGTGTGAGTGTGAGTGTGAGTGTGTGTGTGTGTGTGTGTGTGTGTGTGTGTGTGTGTGAGAGAGAGAGAGAGAGTGAGTGCGCGCGCGCGTTGTGTGTGTGTGTGTGTGAGAGAGCGAGAGAGAGAGGAGGAGAGAGAGTGAGAGAGAGAGAGAGAGAGAGAAGGTTTTGGTTCGCCCACAGTCCAAGACAGCAGTGTGATTGACACCACCACAGAGAAACAGACCACACACACAACCAGTGTGAATTGACAACACCCACCACAGAGAAACAGACCACACAGACAGCAGTGTAAATTGACAACACCACCACAGAGAAAACGGCCCACACAGACAGCAGTGTGAATTGACAACACCACCACCACAGAGAAACAGACCAGACAGACAGCAGTGTGAATGACACACCACCACACCACAGAGAAATAGACCACACAGACAGCAGTGTGAATTGACAACACCACCACCTCCACAGAGAAACAGACCACACAGACAGCAGTGTAAATGACACCACCACCACAGAGAAACAGAACACACAGACAGCAGTGTGAATTGACACAACACCACCACAGAGAAACAGACCACACAGACAGCAGTGTGAATTGACACCACCACCACCCCACAGAGAAGAACGGACCACACAGACAGCAGTGTAAATTGACACCACCACCACCACAGAGAGAAACAGACCACACAGACAGCAGTGTGAATTGACACCACCACCACAGAGAAACGGACACACAGACAGCGGTGTGAATTGACAACAACACCACCACCACCACAGAGGAACAGACCACACAGACAGCAGTGTGAATTGACACCACCACCACAGAGAAACAGACCACACAGACAGCAGTGTGTGAATTGACAACACCACCACAGAGAAACAGACCACACAGACAGCAGTGTGAATTGACAACACCACCACAGAGAAAACAGAACACACAGACAGCAGTGTGAAATTGACAACACCACCACAGAGAAACAGACCACACAGACAGCAGTGTGAATTGACAACAAAACACCACAGAGAAACAGTCCACACAGACAGCAGTGTGAATTGACAACACCACCACCACCACAGAGAGAAACAGACCACACAGACAGCAGTGTGAATTGACACCACCACCACAGAGGAACAGACCACACAGACAGCAATGTGAATTGACAACAAAACCACCACCAAGGAACAGACCACACAGACAGCAGTGTGAATTGACACCACCACCACAGAGAAACAGACCACACAGACAGCAGTGTGAATTGACACCACCCACCACCACCACAGAGAAAGACAGGCCACACAGACAGCAGTGTGAATTGACAACACCACCACAGAGAAAACAGACCGCACAGACAGCACTGTGAATTGACAAAACCACCACCACCACCACCACCACAGAGAAACAGACCACACAGACAGCAGTGTGAATTGACACCACCACCACAGAGAAACAGACCAGACAGACACAGCAATGTGAATTGACAACACCACCACCACCACCACGAGAAACAGACCACACAGACAACAGTGTTACGCTTATTTAATCACACAATTCGAAACCCACACATGAATTTGTTTCCCTTTTTTTTTTTTTTTTTTGTTAAGAGAAATACATCTTCGCCACACATCGCAGGTAACAAACGGTTTTTTAACGACACTGCGCGGAGCAGAGAGTGTGCCCGGATGTCTGTGTGGCAAGGGGAAGCGAAGAACCACCCAAGGGAAGGAACTGTTCGTTTTCACGCTCGGAAGGAGTTCAATCCACCAGAGGACCAACACAAGGTATTCCCCTCCCGTGACCCCGACGGTGACCCCCCCCCTCCACCACTTTGACCCAAGCCGCGTGGCGTGAAATGAGATCCCTGTCTGCCAGCCAAGAATCCATTAAGCGGTGGGAACAGCGAGGCGAGTGTAAGGAGGAAGAAGCGCGTGAGACAAGTTCAAGCCGTGATGTTCCTAGTTGGGCCGACCGCGGAGGGTCCTATCGGCAGCTGGAAGTTGGGATGTGAACAGAGCTTTGGGCATAATAGAAAAAAAAAAATGCAAGAAGACAAGTCGGTATCTGGGAACTTAAATACGAAACTTTGGTAGGTCGCTGTCCACCTTTTCCAGCTGCAAATGAAACGGGAGAAATTATGAGCAAATGACATCGCATCAGGTAGAAGAACATTGCAGCAGAAGCTTTGCCTCGGGATGAAACTTCAGGGCTTTTTTTGTTCGAATCAGAGAGAAGGTGATCGTTTTCGGCGAATTGCTGTCTGACACACATATATATAAGCATGATAATGTAGCTTTCATAATTGGTAGAGCTTTTTTCCCGTTGAAGACCCGCCTCCAAAGAACGGGGTGACGTTGTCTCTTTCTCAGAAATAGCGGGTAACGTTTTCTCTTCCTCAGAAGTAGGGTAGTGTTGTCGTTTCGTCTGAAACAGGGTAAGGTTGTCTTTTTATCAGAAACAGGGTAATGTTGTCTCTATCCTCAGAAACAGGGTAACGTTGTCACTCGCTCAGAAACAGGGTAAATTATTAACTCTTCCTCATAAACAGGGTAACGTTGTCGCTTCGTCAGAAACAGGGTAACGTTATCACTTCGTCAGAAACAGGGGTAAACGTTGTCTCTTCGTCAGAAACAGGGTAACGTTGTCAGTTCCTCAGAAACAGTGCGACAGGGTAACGTTGTCACTTCGTCAGAAATCAGAAACAGAGTAACGTTGTCTCTTCGACAGAACACAGAGTAACGTTTTCACTTCGTCAGAAACAGGGTAACGTTGTCTCTCTTGTCAGAAACAGGGGGTAACGTTGTCTCATCGTTGTCTCTTCCTCAGAAACAGGGTAACGTTGTCTCTTCCTCAGAAACAGGGTAACGTTTGTCTCTTCCTCAGAAACAGGGTAACGTTGTCTCTTCCCAGAAAACAGGTGTCACATGGCATAATGCCATCAAACAGGGTAACGTTGTCTGTCGGGGCGAGGGGAGGTCACAAAGGAAAAGGCAGCGGCCTAGGTGGCCACAGGTAAGGGAAGATAATCTGCAGACAGAAAGAAGCGCAAGAAATAACCCACGAACTTCTTTCCAGTCAGTGGATTATCTTTCCTTTGGCTGGAGCTTTTTTTTTCCCCATCAGCAGATTGACTTCTCGTACCTCTGGTCCTGCAGCCACTGCCCAGAGAAAGGGAGGGGGGGGGGGGGGAGGGAGAGTTCCCATGCACCAGTAACGAAAAAAAAAATTTTTTTTTTGGATTGGATGTACGAAGTGTCGGAATTGTTATTCTGTTCCGTGGAATCTGCGCTACAAATTGATTGCCAGTGCCTCAGTGTGGTATCATCAAACTGTGCACAGGAATGGACTGTTGCGTCACGGAGGGCGGTATGCAAGTCAGTAAGGGGACGAAACTCAACCAGTAAGCCGGTGCATGGGAGTGGTTAGTTTCTGTGAAATGCCTGATATTGAAAACAAGAACCACCCCCCTCCCCCTCCCCAAAACAACAACAACAACAAAATCAAACACACACACACACACACACACACACACACACACACACACACACACACACACACACAAACACACACAAAACTGAGGGCAAGCCAGTCCAGCAGCTAAAAGAGAAGAAGTAGTGGTTTTGTCCAGAGTGGAGAGCATCGCCATAATGCTGTTTTTTCTTTTTTTTTTTTTTTTTTTTTGTACAGTGCACAAACAACGCCTTCTTTTGTCGTCTTTAAGCCTACTTTGGTCTCATTGTCAGTCAGTTTATAGCCCGCCCTGACCTGGAAGATGTCTGACGTGAGGGTTCGAAACAAACTGGTTTAAAAAAAAAAAAAAAAAAAAAAGCAGTTCTCTACGTGTATTTATAACGACGAAAGTCCGCGAAATGGCAACGCTGACTCTAGTCATTAGTATTGCTGGTGAAACAGAACTGATCACGCGATTTCTCATAACAGGGGGGGGGGGAGGGGGGGGGGGGGGGGGGGGGGGGGGGGGGGGGGGGATGATGGAGTAATTATATTGCACCGATTACTATTGAGCCGTGTTGCAAACGTCTCGTATTACGTATACATGGACGATTGTGTTTAGTTTCGTTACTGCATTGTGTTCCGTTATCAACGTTAGGGTACTTGTGACAGACAATCTTCCTGGTTGATGAGTATCATCCTCAACAAATTTCCTTCCTTAACCCCCCCCCCCCCCCCCCCCCCCCCCCCCCCCCCCCCCCCCCCCCCCCCCCCCCCCCTCCCCCCCACCCCCCCCCCCCCCCCCCCTTCCTCCTTTCCTTCGCCTTTCCTCCCCAAAGTGCGCGTTATCATCGACTGGTATCACATGGCACAATGCCATCAAAGACTTGGCCCTTTGAACTGTGGAGAGCCGACAGCAGCGAGCGATAGGAAATGGCTCTTTCCTCCTGCACTAAGCACACAGAACA
Source organism: Conus betulinus (assembly GCA_016801955.1). Classification (NCBI taxonomy): domain Eukaryota; kingdom Metazoa; phylum Mollusca; class Gastropoda; order Neogastropoda; family Conidae; genus Conus; species Conus betulinus. Next base: position 2,168 of record JADBJO010037094.1, on the reverse strand, counting down.
TACAGACGCAGCATTCAGCTTCGTCATCTCTGAGCCAATAGGATGGTGACACCGGAAGAGGAGCGGAGAGAGCAGCAGCTATAGTGGGCCGCTAGGGGTCACGGTCTGAGCGTCCAGTTGGTCCTCGGTTCATTTTACTTCGTATACTGCTCAAAAGAATGGAATGACTTACCCGTTTCCCCCCCCCCCCCCGTTTCACTCTTTTTTCCAGTGTTTACTCCCCCCTCCCTAACACCTCCCCTCCCCCCCCCCCCCTTTTTTTTTTTTTTTTTTTTTTGGACATCAAAGTTTAACGTTCGAAAGCAGAATTGGCCAAGAAATACAAGCACTCGTCGTCCAGAACTCCAAACATTTCCCGGTGTGAAATGATGCGGAAACATGGGTGCTCAGCCTGGATGCAGCAGGGCTGCCGATGCGATCGATCTGTAGGGTTGGCCGACTATGGTGCCGTTGAAATCTACAGTGAACGTGTCACGTGATTGTGGTAGCAGAGTTGAAAGGGCTTCCCACGATGAGTGCGAAGATGCACTCCGACTGGTCAGTGGAGAAAGTCTGTTCCCGACTGTTTGGGGAGTGGAGGAAGTGGAGAAAGTCTGTCCCGACTGGTCAGTGGAGGAAAGTCTGTTCCGAGTGGTCAGTGCAGAAAGTCTGTTCCGAGTGGTCAGTGGAGAAAGAGTCTGTCCCGACTGGTCAGTGCAGAAAGTCTGTTCCGAGTGGTCAGTGGAGAAAGTCTGTCCGACTGGTCAGTGCAGAAGTAGAAGAAAAGACAAAAGTCTGTTCCGAGTGGTCAGTGGAGAAAGTCTGTCCCGACTGGTCAGTGCAGAAAGTCTGTGTCCGAGTGGTCAGTGGAGAAAAAGTCTGTCCCGAATGGTCAGTGCAGAAAGTCTGTTCCGAGTGGTCAGTGCAGAAAGTCTGTTTCGAGTGGTCAGTGCAGAAAAGTCTGTTTCCGAGTGGTCAGTGGAGAAAGTCTGTTCCGAGTGGTCAGTGGAGAAAGTCTGTTCCCGACTGGTCAGTGCAGAAGAGTCTGTTCCGACTTGGCTGAATGATACCGACTCCACAACGACTGAGAACTTGGTCAGGAAGACGAAGACATTGCCCATCTTTCGTGTCCGCGCGTCAGTGCATTGGTGGCATCTTCCTTTGTTGAAGTTGTCCTAAAAGGAAATCCTCTTTGTCGCCCTCTGAGCTGTGCAGCTAAGAACGGCGCAGCGATGTGTTCTCCCTTCCTCCCTCCGTAATTCACTACCCCCATCATCGTGCCACACTCTATCCCCCCACCCACCCCCCTTCCCTTCCTCCTCTTGTAAAGATTAAGTACGCGCAGATTTCTCTTCTTCTTCTCTTCTTCTTCTTCTCTTCTTCGTCTTCTTTCTTCTTTCTTCTTCTTCTCCTCCCTCCTCCTCCTCCTCCTCCTCCTGCTCCTCCTCCTCCTCGTCTTCGGTCTTTTTTCTTCCTTCTTCTTCTTCTTCTTCTTCTTCTTTCTTCTCTCTTCTTCTTTCGTCACTCAGACAGGAACCATGCTGTACGGCGGAGGAACGCCCTTCCAGAGATCCATAGAGCTTCTCCCTCGTCGATGTGTTGGCAGGCCAGGTCTCTGCTCTCAGCTTTTGATGTGTGGGACAGTCCTGCAGGAAGTGTTCCACAGTCATTGAGGGCTGTGCCGCGTGGGGGACCCTGAAGACTGGCCAGTGTGGAATTTGGTGAACGTGAGGAGTGTGGAGTGCCCTGTCCTCAGTCTCACAGTGCTCACTTGGAGTAGGTTTTGACTTACTTGGGGGGGAAAAAAGTCTGTTCTGAGAACCAAAAGTGAATTTCCCTGCTGAAACACACGATCCCCGAGCACACGATCCCTGAAGCACACGATCCCATCCATGCGCCGTTGGAATGCGCGTTTCCTTACTACTACTGTCCCTGTTTGCGCCCCCCCCCCCCCCCCCCCCCCCCCCCCACCCCCCCCGCCCCAAAAGTCACAGGTCATAAAGGGGAGTAGGAGGGGGTGTCCTATGTTTGTTTGAGCAGTGTGTAGCTGGTGCGTCCGTACAATGCGTGTGTTTTGTTTTCTCGAGTGCTTTGTGCTGATGCTGAATATTCTGTGAAATGAACCGGGGGGGGGGCGGTTTTTAAGTCGGGATCTTATTTCTTTTGTTCTTTTGTAGTGAAGGGAAAAA
>JADBJO010037093.1:0-5000 GCA_016801955.1 Conus betulinus | reverse complement strand
TTACTGTCCTTATGCTATTGAACCCTTTTCGTTCAACCTCAACTTCCTCATCATCTTAGATACTCTGTTCTTCGCCCTCCTTCATTTTAAACCTAAAAACCTTTTCTTTCCCCTCCTAATGAAATTACTATGTGCTGGTGTTCTGGGGGTGTTGTGCTATGCACTTGGTTGTGGGGAATGTATGTGTGGGTCGGCCTGTCAGTAATTAATCTATTTGAAAGGGGATGGCGGACGGGGAGATGGAGGAAGACAGTGATCACAGACCAGTGATACGGTAGGGCATGCTGCCAGGATTTGATCGCGGGAAAGTGATTGGTGCATTGCTGTTTGTTCTCTTTTTATTTGTTGCGTAGTTTATTTGTTGACTTTAAACGCCCAGAACATTCTTTGATTTGAAGCATTAAACATTCTTTATCTTATAGTAACAATGTTAATGGTGATAGTAATTATCGTAATTTTGTTCATGGTCATCATCATCATTATCATTTATGATGGTGATGATGACGACGAGGACAAAGACGACGACAACAACAACAACGACAACAACAACAATGATGATGATGATGATGACGACAAGAGTAAAATAATAAGAAAAATGCAACAACAACAACAACAACAACGACGACAACAGTTATAACCATAGTTTGCACCTACAAGCCAGGTGAGACGTTACGTCAAGTCATCGCCGGTGTCATTCTCTGTCATCTACATATGTGAGCAGTCAATGTCAGTGTCAGTGCCACCATCTGCATATGTCAGTAGCATGACTCTCAGGGCCAATGTCTTGCACCATCTGCGCATGTCAGACATCGGTGTGACTCTCAGGGCCAACGTCATGCATCATCTGCATATGTAAGACATCACTGTGACTGTCAGGGCCAAGGTCTTGCACCGTCTGCACATGTCAGACATCAGTATGACTCTCCAGGGCCAATGTCGTGCACCGTCTGCACATGTCAGACATCAGTATGACTCTGACTCTCCAGGGCCACAATGTCTTGCACCATCTGCACATTTCAGACATCGGTGTGAAGCACAAAAAAATGAAAAAGAGGTGAATTTCGGCCTTAGGGGAAAAAAAAGGACAAAAAAAAAAAAAAAAAAAAAAAAAAAAAAAATCACCCGCCTTAGGGCTCCATTGATCAAATTGGGTATTGGCTGGCTGTCGGTGCCAAAGTCATCATTTGGTATATATCTTCTTCGGTTAAGGCACCAATGTCAATGGAATGCCTTTTTTCTTATCCGTCGCGCTGTTTTTTTGTGTGTGTGTGTGTGTGTCGGGATCAGTCAACTTGTGTTGTAGATGCGGTTTTAAGCATGTTCCGCGTTTTTTTCTCTCTCAACTAGACTGTGCTCTTCTTATTCAAAGATAGATGAAAAAACATTATGAAATGGTTTTTGTTGCAGTGATCTTCGTCATAATGGGGTGTTGGGAGTTGTGGGGTTGGCGGTGGTGAGGTGGGTGATGATGGTGACTGTGACTGGTGAGGAAAATAAAAAAATGAGATTGTGCAATTTGATTGAAGGTCCACCACTTTGAGACAGTGGTACAGTTAGAGTTGGATTTCCACCGAACGCGCGACTCACCATCCAGAGCGCCATACTTCATACAGACAGGAGTCTGCAGACGGACGTTCCAACCGGGTGATTTGAGCGGTACTAGAAGGAGTGGAGAGGTGAGCCGTTTTGTCTTTTTGTACATTGTAGACGGTAGATGAGTTTATCCGTGCAAAGGAAATCTTGTAAAACGAGGCAGGGGAAACGGGAATGAAGCACGATAAAGTAACAAACAAGTGGTAAAGTAATGTTCGTGCTGCCCAATGAGAAAGAATTGAAGGCCATAACTCCACAAACGCATGCGCTTACGCTGGCCCCGCATCGTCCTGGGTAGAAATGGTAGCAAGAGAGCACACAGCACAAGCGATGAGCAACAGCAAAGGAGAGAGACGAAGCCCCCCCCCCCCCCCCTGCCCAATCACCACACCGACACACCCAAAAAAAGAAGGGCAACAACAATGCAAAAAAAAAGCCGAAAGAAAAAAAAGAAAGAAAAAAAAAAAAAAAAAAAAAAAAAAAAAAAAAAAAAAAAAAGAAACAAAGAAAAAAAGAAGAAAAAACGAAAAAAAAAAGACAAGAAAAAAAAAAAAAAAAAGAAAGACGACAAGAAAAAAAAGACAAAAAAAAACGGAGGTCCTAGCTTGACGCTAGTAATCCCCGGCGTTCGTTGACAAATGACTGACCAGGCTACAAGTGGAGAAAGAAGAACTAGGAAACATAGAAAGAGTAGAAGAAAGGCAGCGAAAGAGGGGGAAAAGGATGGAGAAGGAGGACCGGAGGCGAAGAAGGGGAGAAAATGACGGAAGGGAGAAAAGAGAACATGAGACAAATGAGGGAAGAAAAGAAAGAGGAGGCGGCGGAGAGCGGAGATGAACAAATAACAAATCAAATTTATCTGGTTTAACTAAGTTATTTTTATGATGTTGAAGGGCTGTATGGAGTGTGCCTCCGAGAACATCCCGACTCCTGAACACGGAGGGACACACGGAGAGGAGAAGCTGCACGGGGATGTGGGCTGGGAAAAGGAAGAATGGATGCCGTGGACTGAACGGGACGTCCAAGCCGTCCCCCACCTCCTTCCTGGGAATGACAGAACTCGACAGCGAACTGAAAGGAAAGGTACGACCATTCCTGAGACAAATCAAGCTCGTACCTGAACATATTTTTCTTCTCTGTCATTTCATGAAATTCCAAAAGCAACGTTTTGAGGGCAAAAAGAGTTTGGGTCTGTCTCGAAAGCGCAGTTTTGAGTTGATTCAATGACTACGACAGAGGTTATGTACTGCGATAATATGGATAGATTGTAGGGGTGTAAAGTTGTATATACTAACAATTAAACATTCGAGGGTTGGGATTGGGGAGCAGCACCGGGGGGGGGGGGGGGGGGGGGGGGGGGGGGGGGGGGGGGGGGAGGGCAAGTTGCGGAGGGGGGGGGAAGTTGTGCGGAGGGGGGGGGGGCGGGGGGGAGGGGAGTGGGAAGTGAGGGGGGGGGGGGGGGGGGAGGGGGGGGGGGGGGGGGAGAAGGAGAGGAGCGGAGGGGGGGGGGAGAGGGGGAGCGGGGGGGAGAAGCTATGGGCGGGGGGGGGGGGAGAAGGAGAAGAGGGAGGGAAGGGGAGGGGGGTGGGAGAAGCTGGGGGGGAGAAGAGGGGGGAAGCAGGGGGGGGGGGGGGAGAAGCTAGAGAGGGGAAGAAGGGGGGGGGGGAAGAGAGCGGGGGGAACGAGAGAGAGAAGGGGAGACTGAAGGGGGAGGAGAAGAAGGGGGGGGGGAGGAGAAGGGAAGGAGGGGGAGAAGCTATGGAGAGAGGAGAAGCTATGACTACGAGGGGAGGGGGAGAAGAAGAAGCAGGTATGAGAGAGGGGGGGAGAGAGAGACGAGAGGAGGGAGAGAGCCGGGAGGAGCCAGACAGAGAGAGGGGAAGGGTAAGAGGGGGAGCGCGACGGAGGCGAAGGGGGGGGGAAAAGTTGAGGGGGTAGGGGGAGGGAAGTGAGTGGAAGGGGGGGGGGAAGAGGGGGGGGGGGGGAAGGGAATGGAGGGGGGCAAGGGAATGGGGGGGGGGGAGCACGGGAGAAGAGGGGGGAGGGGCGGGAAGGGAAGAGGAAGTTGAGGGGGGGGGGGGGAGGCGGCGGGGGGGGGAGATGGGAGAAGCGAGGGGGGGGGGGGGGGAGAAGAGGAGAGGGGAGAGGGGGGGGGGTGGGGGAGGGGGGGGGGGGGGGGGGGGAAGAGAGGAGAGTGGGGGAGAAGGGGAGAGGGGGGCGGGGAGAAGCTTATGGGGGGGGGAGGGTGAGAAGCGGGGGGGGAGAGCGGGGGGGGGGGGGGGGAGAGTGGAGAAGGGGGAAGGGAGGGGGGGGAAAAGAGGGAGAAGGGAGAAAGAAAGAGCTATAGAAGCTGAGAGGGGGGGGGAGGGAGAAGAGGAAGAGAAAGGGGGGAGGGGGGGGGGGGGGGGGGGGAGAAGCTATTGAATGAGAGCCGGGGGGAGGGAGAAGCGGAGGGGGAGGGGGGATAGGGGGAGCCGGGAGAAGGCTAAAAGAGAAGGCAAGGGGGAGAAGAAGCTGAAGAAGCTAGAAGAAGAGGGGGGGGGGGAGAGGGGGGGGAGGAGCGTATAGGGGGGGGAGAAGCGAAATGAGTGAGGGCAGTTTACCAAACTGGATTTTGAAAAGCGGGGCTGTAGGCGATAGGGTGATTTTGTATTTTGCAGATTCCGTGAGAATTGAGTGAAGGAGAGTGGAAAGACTCAAAGCAATGTTTGTGAAGATCGAATTTATGAGAGGTGGAGATGAGGAAGGGAAGCAGAAACGGGGGAGCGAGACGATATATCTAATATGATGTGGTGTACGATATATATTAGTAATATCTATATATACTAGTATATGAGATAATATAGACTACTGTTATGTGGGCCTTCCTGTCGGTTAATTCTATTTGTCCATATTACGATTCAATTGATCGGAATCTGCATAAAGAGAGGCGAGTTAAGCTAAATATATTTTGTCTGGACAAAAAAAAAAAGAAAGAGAAAGTTTGAGAAGTTTGGGAGTTTTTCCCTGATTTCGCATGATACGAGCGGTAGAAGTAATCAAGTAAGAGAACGAGACCGCAAGAGTGTCGTAGAACGGCACGACGTTTTTTGTCAGTTGCGATGCATAGTGTGTGGGTGGTTTTAATTTTCTGTGTGCTTGGTTTTTGTTTTTGCTCATACACTGCACTTTTAGATAGCTGGAGCTTTGTAGAGATTGAGAGGAAGGAGTATTTGATTTTGATCATGGTAGATTGAGCTGTGCGTTAAGGGTTTACGGATGCAGGAGAGAGGCGAGTGTGTGAAAAACAGAGGTGAATTGTCAGGATGCAAAGAAAGTGGAGAGAAGTGTTATGATAGATTTGAGAATTCAGGAGGGTGAGAGATTTGGACTGAGAAAATGTATATATTTGAAATTTTTTAGGAGAA